>PVKP010032575.1:0-25799 GCA_004027715.1 Plecturocebus donacophilus | reverse complement strand
TGTTTTTTTTTTGAGACAGTCTTGCTCTGTCGTGCAGGCTAGAGTGCAGTGGCTTGATCTCAGCTCACTGCAATCTCCATCTCCTGGGTTCAAGTGATTCTCCCGCCTCAGCCTCCAGAGGAGCTGGGATTACAGGTGCGTGCTACCCCACCTAGCTAATTTTTTATTTTTAGTAGAGACGGGGCTTTACTATGTTGCTTAGGCTGGTTTTGAACTCCTGACCTCATGATCCACCCACCTCAGCCTCCCAAAGTGCTGGGATTACAGGCATGAGCCACTGTGCCCCGCTGGTCCCTGAATTCTTTAAGGACTCCAACTCACTCCTCTCTCAAAGCTTTTATATGGGACTGCCCAACCTGCGAGGCATATCCTTGTCTGAAATGTTAGGTCTTCCAGAAGGTCTTCTTAACTAACTGAAAGAGATGAAGCAAATTCCTTTTGGCCTTTACTCACTTCATAATATCTTTCTCAAAGTGTCTGATAGATCATGGCTTAATTTATAATATGTTTAAAAATTTTTAATCCATGTCCTTCACAAGGGCTCTAAGAAGGATAAGGGAGGAATGAGATCTAACACAATGTTTGCTAAATCTAGCAGTGCCAACCATAAAGGCACTAAATGGTCTTTGGCAAGTTACCTGCTAAGAGCTTTCAGGAAAGGCAGGAACAATAAGGGAGGCCCTGACATGAAATATCAAGGTGATGTTCCTGGTGGAGAGGGAAGAGGGCTGGCTCTATTTCCAACTCCACCACTTTTTAGCCATGTGATGTTGGGCAAGCTATTAAATCCTTTGGGACTGCATTTCCTCATTTATAAAAATGAGGACAGTTAATATCCACTTTTGAGGTGTTTTTGAGAAGACTGAATAAATGTATATGGAAAACCTAGCACAGTACTTGAAGCAGGCACAGTAAATCACAATTTCTATTTTCGTCCTCCTCCTTTCATCTTACTTTTTCCATAATAATCTTTTTTTGGCTTTGTGTGTCTCTCTGGTCAAACTTTAAACCAGGCTTTCTCAACAGCAGCAGGACTGCCATTTTGGGCTAGATCTTGGTTGCGGAGAACTGACCTGGGCATTCTGTTTAACAGCATCCCTCGCCTCTATCCCCCCATGCCAGTAGTACCAGTTGTGACAATCAAAAATGTCTGCAGACACTGCCAAATGTTCCCTGGGGGACAAAATTGCCTCCCAGTTGAAAATGACTGTTTTGACTGAAAGTCTTCATAAACAGGAAAATTGGTCTTCATGAGCTTACTAAAATTATGTATTATTATCTGACACTTTGAAAAGCAGAATGCTTGAATATTTTTAGCAAGAGACCCAGCCTCTTTCCCACAACTTTAAATTCTATGTGTACAATATTGTTTGGGTGTCAAACGTACCAGCTGAGACTAGTCAAAATTAGCTATATGTACAACACTTTATGCCTTACAAATAATGAATAGAATAACAAAAGAAAATGTTTCATGTAAAAGTTGAAGACAGGTGATTCTCAAGAATAGAGAATATGGTAGTGCCTTCATGTAGAATCACATTAATTCAACCTAACATTTAGATGAAGGACTTCAGAGACCCATTTGATTTACAGTCCATCATTTTTCCCTTTTTTTAAGAGGTAGGGGTTCTCACTATGTTGCCCAGGTTAGACTCCAATTTCTGAGCCTGAGCGATACTCCCACCTGGGCATCCCAAAGTGTTGGGATTAAAGATATGTACCACTGTACCTGGCTTACGGTACATCTTTTCACAAACTCTCCAACTGGAAAAATTCTTTAAGTCTAACTTCAAATATTTGTTGTTAAAACAAACAAAACGATTTCTCCTGCCTTTTTTTCTGGAAGCATAGTAAAATCTGCCTCAACTTTGAATTTCATAAAGAACATGCAAATTGTAGCCAATAGTGTTTGACACTTGGTAGACACTCTCAAAAATGGTATGGGCATATGCCTATTGTGCAGCATGGGAACAGATGAAACATCCAAATCCTTTCTATCATCCACATGATCCCTTTAGTGTCTTTATTAGTGTATTTACTAATGGATAAATTAACCATGCAATATCCAGACTTTCTTTTTTTTTCAAGCAAATGCTCCACTTCCCTTACTGGCTAAATTCTTCACACATATCTGCTATTTCTATTTCTTCATCAACTATCTCTTTCATTTCTCCAAACTGGATGCCTTGTTTGCCACTCTATTGAAATTGCTATTTGAAAGCTACAAAGAGAGACCTCTTCTCAGACAAATCCAATGACCCCTTCATTAGGCTCTTCTTTTTAGACTTTTCTGCTCCCTCTGACAACAATGATCACTCTTTTCCACTGGATACTTCTCAGCTTTCGTTAAAGGATATGCTGTGCAATACTATGCCAGATTCTCAAAAAAACCCCCATCTCTTCTTTTGCACATCACTCATCCTTTCTTGTTTCCTAGTACACAAAGGAAGGCTATGTCCTAAAAGACCTTTTCACTCCCCGCCAGATTCCATCCTTTTGTAAGCCTGCTAAGACACATCCTCTTTATGAAAACTTCCAACTGGGTTTGCTGTTTCCAGTAACTGAGTCTCCCTGTACTTAGTCACGTAAAAGACTAAATTGCATTTATTGCAGTATGTATATATATAATCTCACTACAACTAAGCTTTTCAAGAAAAGGGCTGTATTTTCTGTCTCCAGAATTCCTTCACAGTTGGAAGCGTAGCACTTGGCCTTCCGTAAGCTCGAATCAGGCCGCTTTTCCAGATTAAGATTAATGAAAAGCTAAACTACCGTCGGGCATTTGCCTACGTCTCAGCCATTCAATGGCCTTTCCACTTTAGCCTCCCCCTCTCAGGGCGACTAGCGGTCCGGGCAGAAAAAGCAGCCAACAGATCACAGCATTTTGAGAAGCGGAAAGGGAGGCTCTGGGAGGGTACCTAAATGGCCTTTCTTCGTGATCCAGAGACTCTTTAATAAAAGAGACTGCGATTCGGAGAATATGGAAGGGAGAATTAACACGCAAACCCTTCCCAAAAACTTTTCTGAATCCTGGGACAGGTTTCTCTTCTGCTCCTGCTAAGTAGGCAGGCGTTTCTCTCCGTCCTCTTCAACCTCGTGAGGATACTCACAAGGGGCAGGAGATCAAGAAAAGGCACCAGGGTCTGGAAGAGGCTTTTAAGCACCCCTGGAAAGCCAATACCTCCAAAGCTTCAGAATCGCACGAAGGAAAGAGAGGAAGGGGCGCACCAGGGAGGGCGGAAGCAATCTCCGCCGCTTTTCTCAATTTCAGGAGGTTGCTGGAACACATGACTCACCTTCCCTGAGCCCGCGAGCTGGAAGCCGAGACCAGCTGGTAGCTGCCGGGCCCACTAGGAGCCCACGGAGAAGCCGCCCACTGCCGGACAACAGAGCCTTAAAGGTCGCCATCTTGAACAATCAACCCTGACCTCTTGTCCATTTCCGCTTCCGGAACGTAGCGCGCGCAGCCGCAGTGGTGGGGCAGGAAGTGCGGCGTGCTAGTTTGTAGTTCGCTTACTCCTGTCAAGTCATTTGTCTCACCTGTTCGCTTTGGGATAAGAGAGGCTTCTGCGTCAAGCCTACATTTCGTGTTAAGGATCTAGGGGAGGTCTTTAGCTCCCGTCTGCCAGTGCCCGTAGTCTTCAAGGTTGCATTCGTTTGCTGGAAGGCTTCCTTAGGAAAATCGCACGCAACACCCCTAACTGTCTTTAGAGCGTTCTCCTCACTGCACGTCAGCTATGGACTTTCAGCTTCGGTTACTGGGGATGGACCTCTACAGGAGAGGTTGAGATGGTTAGGAACTCTGGATCTGGAGTATCAGGTATCAGGCAGACCTGTGACAGAATTGATAACACCTTCTTCCCTGACCATTACCACACTGATCTTTGATTTGCATATATTTAGACTTCTCTCTAGCCCCAGGGCCTTGGCACAAGCTATTTCCTTTGTCTGCTCTTTAGCTATTTAACTTCTACTTATTTTTTAGAGCTCACTTCAAACCTTATTTCCACAGTTTTGCTTGACTGTCCATTCTCAGCACCAGATGCCTCTCCATCTTAGTACATGACACAATTTCAGTTTTGTGTTTGTTTTGTATGTATCTTCTCACCAGGTTGTAAGCTCCATGAAGTCAGGAACACTGTTTTCTGTTGAGTCTCACATCTCCAGCACTTAGTATAGTTCTTGACACATAATAAGAGTATAATATATACTTGTTGAATGAATGAGTAGAACCTATTTTATAGGGTCTAGGGGAGGACTAGACCCTGAAGATTAGATGTGTTAAAACGTAAGTGCTCCGCCAGGCATGGGGGCCCATGCCTGTAATCCCAGTACTTTGGGGCTGAGGCAGGTAGATCACTTGAGATCAGGAGTTCAAGACCAGCCTGACCAACATGGTGAAACCCTGTCTCTACTAAAAATGCAAAAATTAGCTGGGTATGGTGGTGAGCCCCTGTAACCCCAGCCACTCAGGAGGCTGAGGCAGGAGAACTGCTTGAATCCAAGAGGTGGAGATTGCAGTGAGCCAAGATCACACCAATGCACTCCAGCCTGGGTGACAAGAGTGAAACTCTGTCTCAAAAACAAAACCAAACCAAAATTTTTTTTTTAAAAAATGCTCAATAAACATAAGCTAGTTAAT
The DNA here is from genome assembly GCA_004027715.1 of Plecturocebus donacophilus. Lineage (NCBI taxonomy): Eukaryota > Metazoa > Chordata > Mammalia > Primates > Pitheciidae > Plecturocebus > Plecturocebus donacophilus. The sequence goes on along the minus strand of PVKP010032575.1, from coordinate 21,157 downwards.
AGGGCAGTTATGGAGATGGCTCTTTTCACAAGTTGGACTCACTTGCATTGTAAGAAAGCTTATAGTACCAACGAGAAAATACAACTGCCCAGTTTTTCCTCTTTTAGATGTGTTGGACATATAGGATGTTCCTCTGGAGCTCCATAAGAAAGGAAAATCACAGCTCAAATCTTCCACTTGGAAGGATATTTTCCACCCTCCATAATAAGTCTGAAAGAGATTTCCTAGTTATCCTACTCTGAGTAATGGATGGGAAAATCAGGCTTATTAAATGGCATAGCGTGTTTTCTGGTGAGTGAGAGAGGAGCTCATCATCCAGTTGGGACTGCCACCCTAGCAGACTAGGAGGATGTGGAGCAGCTGCTGTATGGGAAGTTTGAACGGCATCATCATAGACGGGGAGAACAGGAGAAATGCAGCATTGGGGTACATGAAGACATCTCATTTAGCAAAGGCAAACCCAGTGAAGGGGAAACTTAAAAGTCAATCAAGGTGCTGGAGACTGACACATGGATTAGGAGTGAAGCAGAGGGTCTTGGTGAAATAAGGTCTAGGTGTTCCAGCCAGGATCAAGAAAGCTTTGGCTCTCCCTACAGCTTCCAAGTTTGTTCTGTATAGATGACCTTGATCTATATTCTGTATTTGTACCACATCCCCTGTTTCTTCACTCATTTCCAGCTTCCAAGAATTGAGTAGAGGCAAGGGCGGCAACAGAGCCACACCCAGGGCTTGCTTTGGACATAGTGAGCTAAAGCATTTGGGTGCCAACCCTCTCCTCATTATCTTATCCTAACTTATCATAATCAAATTTTATTTTAAAAAATAACTGTGATAGGTAACATGTGATCACTGTAGAAAAATGAAACACTAGATAAAGTAAAAAGAAAATAAATGTCATCGAAAATCCAGAGATAAGCATTGTTTACATTTAGCAAGATGAAATAATACTGTGCATATTTTTTGCCTTGTAATATCTTATTTTTCTGAACCCACTTATGATTAGTCCCTACAATTCTGTGAGACCAGATTTTGATAAGGAGACTAGCTTTAAAAAACAACACATTTTTAAATTAAAGTATTATCTATGTAAGAAAAATTCACAGGCCGGGTGGAGTGGCTCACACCTGTAATCCCAGCACTTTGGGAGGCTGAGATGGGTGGATCACTTAAGGTTAGGAGTTCAAGACCAGCCTGGCCAACATGGTAAAACCTCGTCTCTACTAAAAATACAAAAATTAGATGGATGTGGTGGTAGGCGCCTGTAATCCGAACTACTCAAGAGGCTGAGGCAGGAGAATCACTTGAACCTGAGAGACAGAGGTTGCAGTGAGCCAAGATCACACCGTTGCATTCCAGCCTGGGCAACAGAGCAAGACCCCATCTCAAAAAAAAAAAAAAAAAGGAAAAATATACAGATCATCGGTGTATGTACTGCTTGATGATTTTTCACAAAGGGAACACACTACCCATACCAACAAGCAGAATATGACTGGCACTCTAGAATACCCCCTCGTGTACCCTTCCAGACACTATCCCCAAGGATAATCATTATCCTGATTTTTAGCACAGTACCATATATTACTTTCCCTTGCATTTGACCTTTATATAATATTCCACTGTGAATATACCACATTTAAAAATTTTTTTTTCTGTTGATAGAATTTAGATACTTTCCACTTGGGACTACTACAAATAGTGCTGTGACATTCTTCTATGTGACTCTTGGTAAACACAAAGACAAACTTCTTTGGGGCCTATATCTAGCAGTGTACCTGTTAAATTGCGGGGTATGCCTATGCTCAGCTTTAGTAGAAGATATTGCCTTGGTTTTTTACGAAAGCCTTTATTTTATTTTTCTTTCTTTCTTTATTTTTGAGACAGAGTCTTGCTCTGTCATCCAGGCTGGAGTGTAGTGGCATGTGGCATGAGCATGGCTCACTGCAGACTGGACTTCTTAGGCACAGGTGATTCTCCCAACTCAGCCTCCTGAGTTGCTGGGACTGCAGGCATGCAACACCATGCCCGGCTAATTTTTTGTGTTTTTTGTAGAGATGAGGTTTTGCCATGTTGCCCAGGCTGGTCTGGAACTCCTGGGCTCAAGCAATTTGCCTGCCTCAGCCTCCCAAAGTTCTGGCATTACAGGCATAGTCACCATGCCTGGCCCAAAGGCCTTTTTTTTTTTTTTTTTTTTTTTTTTTTTTTTTTTTTTTTTTTTTTTTTTTTTTTTTTTTTTTTTTTTTTTTTTTTTTTTTAAGGAAACAACAAAACCCAAAAAACTAGATACTGCCAAACAATTTTCTGTAGTGAATGTATCAGTTTACTCTGGTATCAGCTGTGTGTAACAGTTCTAATTGCTCCACATTGTGTCAATATTTGATTTTTTTTTTTTTGTACTTTTCATCTTGCCATTCTGGTTGGTATGTAGTAGGATCTCACTGTGTGTTTATTTTACATTTCTTTGATGCTTAATGAAGATGAATAACTTTTCATGTGTTTACAGACCTTATTTATTTATTTATTTTTGAGACAGAGTCTCACTCTGTCCCCCATGCCGGAGTGCAGTGGTGTGATCTTGGCTCACTGTAACCTCCGCCTGCTGGGTTCAAGTGATTCTCCTGCCTCAGCCTCCGTGGTAGCTGGGATTACAGGTGCATGCCACCACGCCCAGCTAATTTTTGTATTTTTAGTAGAGACAGAGTCTCACCATGTTGACCAGGCTGGTCTTGATCTCCTCGCCTCAAATAATCCACCTGCCTCGGCCTTCCAAAGTGCTGGGATTACAGGCGTGAGCCACCATGACTGGCCAATAAGTTTTAAGCATGCAGTTTGTATAGCAATATAGATAATTTAGATGTCTCTTTTGTAAAATGTCTGTTTAGTATTTTGGCTTATGTTATATTGGGTTGCCTGTATTTTGCTTTTATTTTTTCTTTTATTCATTTATTTATTTAAGACAGGACCTCCCTCTGTCATCCAGGCTGTAGTGCAGTGGCACATTCGTGGCTTTCTGCAGGCTTGACCTCTTGGGCTCAAGTGATCCTTCAAAATCAGCCTCCTGAGGAGCTGAGACTATGGGCATACACTACGATACCCAACTAATTTTTTTTTTTTGAGGTGGAGTCTAGCTCTGTCACCCAAGCTAGAGTGCAGTGGCATGATCTCGGCTCACTACAACCTCTGCCTCTTGGGTTCAAGCAATTCTCCTGCCTCAGCTTCCTGAGTAGCTGTGATTACAGGCGTGCGCCACCACGCCCAGCTAATTTTTATATTTTTCGTAGGGTTGGGATTTCACCATGTTGGCCAGGTTGGTCTTGAACTCGTGATTTCTGCTGATCTGTCCACCTTGGCATCCCAAAGTGCTAGGATTATAGGCATAAGCCACCACGTCTGGCCTGATACCCAGCTAATTTTTAATTTTTTTGTGGAGTCAGGGTCTCACTATATTGCTCACTATATTGCTACACTATATTGCTGTTCTCAAACTCCTCTGCTCAAGCGATCCTCCTGCCTCAGCCTCCCAAAGTGCTGGGATTATAGGCATGAGCCACAGCTCCTGGCCTTTTTCTTATTGATTTGTAGGTCTTTATATATTCTGGATACTTATCCTTTCTTGAATATATGTACTTCAAAAGTCACCTCCCTCTCTTTGGGTTGCCTTTTTGTTCTCCGGTAGCTTTTTTTTTTTTTTTTTTTTTGATGAGGATTATTTAAAAAAATTTAATATAGTGCAATTTGTCAGTTTTTTTTTTCTTTTATAGTTGATACTTTTTGTTTTCTGTTAAATTTTTTTTTCTGGCTGGATGTAGTGGCTTATGCATGTAATCTCAAACCTTGAGAGGTTGAGGCAGGACAACTGCTTGAGCCCAGAAGCTTGAGACCAGCCTGGGCAACAGGTGAAACCCTGTCTCTACTGAAAATACACACAGAAATTATCCAGGCATGGTGGTGTATGCCTGTAGTCTAAGCTACTTGAGATGCTGAGGTGGGAGAACCACCTGAGTCCGGGGAAGTCCAGGGTGCAGTCAGCCATGATTGTGCCACTGCACTCCAGCAGCCTGGGCAATGGGAATGAGACCTTATTAAAAAAGAAAAAAAAATTAGCTGGACACATACATGCAGTCCAGGCTACTTGAAGGCTAAGGTGGGGAGGGTCACTTGAGCCTGGTGTTTGAGGTTACAGTGAACTATGATGACACCACTGCACTTCAGCCTGGGTGACAGAGTAAGAATGTATCTCTAAAAAAAAGTAAAAAATAGATAATAATTTTAGTCCTCTTCAAGTTCATGAGGATGTTCTTCTATCTTTTTTTTCTAAAAACTTTATTGTTTTACTTTTCACATTTAGATCTTCGAGTCATCTGGAATTGTTTTCTTACCTGGTCTGAAAATGGGATTAAGATTCATTCCCCCACATAGCAATATCTAACTGACTCAGCACCATTTAAAAATTTCACATTTGGAGAGAGAGCCAAGATGGCCGACTACTAGCAGCTCAGGATTGTAGTTCCCAGAGAAAGCGCACAAAATGAGAGGACGCCACTTTTTCACAAGAATTTTTGTTGCTTACGGACTAGGATTCCCAGTGGAGGAGCCCCACAGGTCGCCAGCGTGACTCTTGTGTCAGGCTGGAGTGCAATGTTGTGATTTTGGCCCACTACAACCTCTACCTCCCAGGTTCAAGTGATTCTCCTGCCTAAGCCTCCCAAGTAACTGGGATTACAGGCACCCACCACCACGCATGGCTAATTGAAAATTTCACGCTTTTATCTGGGCACGGTGGCTCACACCTGTAAACCCAGCTCTTTGGGAGGCTGAGGTGGGTGGATCACCTGAGGTTGGAAGTTTGAGACCAGTCTGACCAACATGGAGAAACCCTGTCTCTACTAAAAATACAAAACATTAGCTGGGCATGGTGGGACATGCCTGTAATCCTAACTACTTGGGAGGCTGAGGTAGGAGAATGGCTTGAACCTGGGAGGCAGAGGGTTGTGGTGAGCCAAATTGCGCCATTTGCACTCCAGCCTGTGCAACAAGACCGAAACTCTATCTCAAAAAAAAAAAAAAAAAAAAAAAAAAAATTCACACTTTCTCCACTGCATTTCATCTGGTCTGTTTTCTGGAATCTTTATTTAGTTCCAGTGATCTCTTTTCCTGTCATTTGGCACTATATATATATATATGTATATATACACACACAGATATATTTTAGAGACAGAGTTTTGCTCTGTCGCCCAGGCTAGAGTGCAGTGGCTTGAACATGGCTCACTGCAGCTTCAGCCTCCGGGGCTCAAGCACTCCTCCTGCCTCAGCCTCCTGAGTAGCTAGGACTACAGTCATACTTTGACACTATTTTTAATGGCTTTGTACTATTTCATTGTCTGAAAGTGCAATCCCCAATTGCTAAGCTTTTAGCTTGCTTTCAATTCAAAATATTTTCTAATACTTACCTTCCTACTCCAAATACAGTATGTTCTATTTCATCAGCGAGTCATTTGTACCCTTCTCCCTAGTTGAGTATGCTGTGTATGCTTTTTTTAAGTACAACTGTGCTGTGGAATAAAAGGGGCTTAGGACCCTTGTCTGGGAGCTGCAAATGGTTAGCTGCCACCCAAAGTAAGAGTTTTTTCCTAGCCTAAATCTCTAGGGTTTTTGACAGAGTCATTCTCATGCATGAGAACTATTTCCAGCTGCAGTGGGCAATCTAGGAACTTGAAGAGCAACAATGCTACTGTATACACATGTATGACAGAAGGGAGGCTGAGGAATCTCTCTTTATTTCTGACAAAATCTTCTACTACCTCCTCTTTGGAGGAAACCAGCTGCCTAGGTTCCACCCCATTTCCCAAGGGGACCTCCCTTCTTTCTCCACACCTTGTCCTGGATTCTGTAGTCTTAATTCTGGAGATAAACTTTCATCTCAAATAAACCTTCTCAATGAAGATGTTCAGGGAAACTCACAGGAGATGAACCCAGAAACGTTTATTTTGCCAAGGAAAACGGAAACTCTCAGCAGGGATGATCTGGTCGAGTGTTGTGCTGCTGGCTAACGGGACAGTGAGGCTCAGGCCAGAGCCTGGGCAGGAGCTAGGTCAGCCCGTCTATGCCTTCGGAGATGGGGAGGTTCTGGTCCCAGCTGTGGATGGATGTGCTCTTCCAGCCTTCCTTCCACCTCGCCCAGGAAGAGGGTCAGAGCCAAGAGCAGCGCAGATGGGAGTGGTGAAGGAGCAGAGGCAATGGAAAGGGGCGGGAAGGTGGAGGGAGAGATGATCTGATGGAGACCACGTGGGGCTGGGGGAATGCAAGGGAAATCAGAGGAAGGGGCTGGCAGACTAGAGTGACAGTCGTGTTTGCTTTCTCCTAATTAATACAGTTTCCTTACAAAACCCCCGCTGATTCCCAGCTGGTCGACTCAACCATAACAACATGTGGCCTGCCCTGCCCAGGCCAGGAACTGAGACTTGAGCCTCCCAAGAAGCATCTGGTTTCATCAGCAGCCACTGCCCTCCTCCGCCTCACGGGCTCTGTGCGGATAAAGGAAGGGGCAGCACCACAAGCTGGCGAGAGAACTGGGATGGGGAACCGCCTGGGGCTGGCTGCTTTGGACTGGCCTGGTGACACACCTCTGTTTCCTATGACCTTTAAAAAGGTCAATTCCCTCCTGTTAGACCTCCTGCCTCCCAAACAGGTATGAGTGAGGGAGGGGGAGTCCTTGGACAAAGAACCCCTTGCCTGGTGGTAGCTGCTGTACAGGTGTGTCCTGCTTGATGCAATAGGCCTGGAAACAATTGGGGTGTGTCTAGAGTCTCTGCTAATTTAACATTTTCCATTGCTTTTTCAGTGCTGTTTGTCTTTTCATGAGGACTCTTACTCTGCCCATGTTATTCATTCTATCCACACATTTCATTAATTTTGCTAATGGGTATCAATTGAGCAGCTACTATGTGCCTTTTATAAACAAACAATGACGTGCACTGGTGAACATTCCATGGGTGAAAGCTCTTGTCTGACAAAGAAACCTTTTGTAAACTTGATGGTTCCCCTGGAATTTACTTGCTGCCTCTCTCTCTCTCTCTCTCTCTCTCTTTTTTAAAGATGGGGTTTCACCATGTTGATCAGGCTGGTCTTGAACTCCTGACCTCAGGTGATCCACCCACCCTGGCCTCCAAAGTGCTTGGATTACAGGCGTGAGCCACCACGCCTGGCCGGCTCTTTCTCTCTTTTTAATTTAAAATTTTAACTTTTTCATTGTGAAGACATTCAGAAAAAGTACATAAAACAAATATACCATATAACAAGATTAATTATAAAGCAAACCTGATTCATTTCTATGCTGGAGCACTAGGCTACACAGCTGTCCTAATATGGATAATGAGGGAAAATACAAAAAAGAAGTGGAATTGGTGAGAGGCAGAGTTAGGGACCTTCAGATCCCAAAGCCTTCTGGGAAAGTGAGGCCAGAGGAAGAAGGCCCCAACCAAAACTGCCTGCCTCAGGGGAGGAGGCCTGCTGTGGCCTTTGGGTGCACTCCCAGGCATGAGCCAGGACCCAATCCAAGTGAGAGGTTCAGGATGTGATTAGGGCCAGTGAGGCCTGCTCAGCTTAGGTCTCTCCCAATGTAAGCAAATGCTGGCCAGACGTTTTTGCAGAGTGCTAGATGCCCTTTCTGAAAAGGCCATGATGTCCTTGTTAGGCACCCTTGGGTCCTTGTTAGGTACCTAATTCCTTTCTCCTGGTGTCTACGTGCAGAGAAAAAGGTTTTAGCTTCTTAGGACACTTTGGAACTATTGGCTGTTTTCGCTGACATGTGCAAAATGGCATCCTGGGGAGACACTGTCCCCTGTGTACATCCCTGTGTGTCCCCAATTTCTTCCCCTGTCAAGAAATAGATAAAACCAAGGCTGGATGAGGTGGCTCATGCCTGTAATCCCAGCACTTTGGCAGGTTGAGGTGGGAGGATCACTTGAGCCTAGGAGTTCAAGCCTGCAGTGATCTATGAATGTGCCACTGCACTCCAGCCTGGGTGAGACCCTGTCTCTAAAAAAATGTAATTAAAATTTAAAAAAGATACAGGGCCAGGCACAATGGCTCACACCTGTAATCCCAGCAGTTTGGGAGGCTGAGGTGAGTGGATTGCTTGAGGCCAGGAGTTCTAGATTAGCCTGGCCAACATGGTGAAACCCTGTCTCTACTAAAAATACAAAAATTAGCCAGATGTGGAGGCACACACCTGTAGTTCCAGCTGCTCGGGAGGCTGAGGCAGGAGAATCGCTTGAACCTGGGAGGTGGAGATTGCGGTGAGCTGAGATCGCACCACTGCACCCCAGCCTGGATGACAGAGTGAGATCTTGTCTCAAAAAACAGACAAACAAAAAGATATAGAAGCAGGAGGAAAGCACTGAAGACAGAAAATCAGACTGTCCCCTAACCAACTGGCAATATACAGCCAGTCTCATTCTCTGGGCTTCAGTTTCTCCGTCTGTAAAGAGTCCCAACTGGTCTAGAATTTGGCTTTCATAAACAGGCCCATCGTTGGTGCCTAGAGTGGTGGGAGTTCAGTGTGTAGCCTCCTCCCTGCTCTGCTCTTCTTCAGGTCTCACCTGCTTTTATCCTCAGCAATCCCCTCAAAGCTGATAAGCCCCAAAGCCACAGCAATACTCTTTTGAGCTCTAGCCTTCAACTGCTTATAGAAGTTTCTATCTGGTTCTTCTGAAGGAGCTTAAATGCACAGTGTCTACGTAGGGCCATCACTACCTTCCTACTACATGCCATCCCTGATGTTGGTCTCCTGGTCACTCACAGAGACATCAACTGCCCTCCCCTCAATTTTCACCTTTAAAAAGGGCAGTTTTTGTACGTTTCATAAATTTCAAAGCTATCTTATAATTTCTCACTCTTCCTTACTGTTTAAATTCCCACCACCTTCTAGTACCTCGATATTCCCATTGCCTTCAGGCTCCCCATCTCCAATCTGCTCTACTGCTATGGTTTAAATTTTCTTTTCTTTTCTTCCTTTTTTTTTTTTTTTTTTTTTTTTTTTTTTTTTTTTTTTTTTTTTTTTTTTTTTGAGACTGAGTCTTGCTCTGTTGCCCAGGCTGGAGTGCAGTGGTATGATCTCGGATATCTGCAACCTCCGCCTCCTGGGTTCAAGTGATTCTCCTACCTTGGCCTCCTGAGTAGCTGGGATTACAGGTGCCTGCCACCATGCCCCATTAATTTTTTTTTCTTTTTTTTGAGACAGAATCTCACTCTGTTGCCCAGGCTGGAGTGCAGTGGCACGATCTCAACTCACTGCAACTTCTGCCTCCCAGGTTCAAACGATTCTCCTGCCTCAATCTCCTAAGTAGCTGGAATTACAGGCACACACCACCATGCCCAGCTAACTTTTGCATTTTTAGTAGAGACGGGGTTTTGCCCTATTGGCCAGGTTGGTCTTGAACTCCTGACCTCCTGAGTTGACGCAGCTAATTTTTGTAATTTTAGTAGATGATGGGGTTTCATCATGTTGGCCAGGCTGGTCTTGGACTCCTGACCTCAGGTGATCCACCTGCCTCGGCTTCCCAAGTGCTGGGATTACAGGTGTGAGCCACCGCACCTGGCCTCGGTCTAATTTTGCTTATCATCCTTTGTCACTTTCCTGCTTGATGGCTTCTCACTGCCTACGATTGGCCTTTATAAGGCTTAGTTCTGCAGTCTTGGTCTTCTCCCCAAAGGTAATAAATCAGAACCTCCAATGGTGGGGCTCTGAATTTGTATTTTTAGGGAATGCCTCTTCTAGAAGACTAAAGTCTGAGACCTGCTGATCAAAGTGACTAAAGTCTTAGCTCCTGAACTTAATATATGGGGCCTTTTGAGATGTTGCATTCCCTGCCTTTCGTACTTTTTCTCCCCTCCTCTCCCACACAGGCCCTGAGAACCCCCACCATGCTGATTTTCCTTCTCTCCTTTACTCATCTGCCAGTCAAAGCCCCTGCTTCCTTCAGACCTGGCTAGGATGGGGTCCTGACAAAGAAGACAAACTTCCAGGCTAGGGTGGTCTCCAGATCTCTGGGCCATCTCGTCGTCTTTGTCAGGACCCCGTCTCATCTCTCTGCACGTTCTTTCTTTCCTTTCTGTCACCCCAGAGCTGGTCAGCTTCTATCTCTGGCTACTTGATCACATGCTCTTCCACATTGGCCAGGTCATTCTGAGTTGTAAGTGACAGTCACCCAGCTTGTAGAAGGACATTTACTATCTCTTACAACCAACCCAGGATGGGCAGAGTTCAGTGGGGACTCAGGGCAACGCCAGCCAGTGATGCCAGCACCTTCAGGCTCTTCCTCTCCTCCTCTCTCTCTGCATTTTGACTTCATTTACTCATTATTATTTCCTCATGAGGCTGCCAGCGGTTTCTGGCCTGGAGACAAAGGTTGAGACACTAGGATTGGCAGGCCCTAATTGACCTATGTGGAGAAGGAAACAGGCAAGGAAAAAGAAGGGGCATTTCTCCAAAGAAGGGGAAAAGCGAAAGTGCTGGGCAGAAAAACTGTGTTCACCACTTGTTAGTTAGGAGTTAGCTCAGTTACGCATGACAGAAAATGCAAAATAGCAGTGGCTTAAATAGATGGCAGAAGACTCTGGAAGTAGTCAGAGAGCCACGCTCCTTCCAGCTTGTTGCTCTGCCCTCTCATAGTCCTAAATGCTTTTTTTTTTTTAGCTCCAGCCATCATGCCTAAATCTCCCATGAGCAGAAAGAAGAACCAACCTGCCATCCTTTAAAGACACCTCCTAGCAGTTGTACCCACTATGACTTACATCCATTTGCCACCACTTAGTTATATGGCTATGCCGAGCTGCTGGGGCTTCTGGGAATAGCCTTTATTCTGGGCAGGCATATGGAGGTAGAAGGCCTGGGGGCCCTAGAGTTGCCAGCTGGGTCAGATTGTGCCAGTCCATTCACCTCACTGAGCCTCAGTTTCTCTTTTTGCAAGAAATGGTGTCCTGGGAGTCACCTGGTAGGATGGGCTGAAGGTGGCCCTTGATCTGGCAGTGGGATTGGGCCTGATTTGAATCCTGAGGAAATCCACAGGTCCTCCCATAAATTTCAAGCCTCACCTGGAGGGTGCTGTGGTTATCACCAGAGGGCCAGGAGGTCACTTGGGCCCCAGGCCAGGGTTAGGCATGTAGGTGAGAAAGGGGCCACCTTAGGAACCAGCTGGCATGGGCCCCTGGTGAATGCTACTGCTTGGAATCGTTTTCCTCAGAATCCTGGAAAGGCCTGGGGGTACAGAAAGATCACATAGTGGTGGCAGGAGAGGGAGAAAGGAGATGGCCGAAGGCACCTGGGGAGTCCCCGCTGAAAAGGAGGGTAGGGGACCTGCTTCTTGCACTGGGCCTGTCTCTGATGGGTGGTGACACCCCAGGCTCATCTCTAGACTGCTCTGGGCCAGAGTGACCTCAGTGTAGAGTGAAAGTCTGGGCAAAGGAGTCTGTGAGCCAGCTTCCAACTTTATGATTCTGTCACTAGAGAGCTAAAGTACTTTCTATGTGTCTCCATCCCTGGGACTGAGTGGGCACAGAGCAGGAGGCAGGCGCCAGGGGAGAGCAGCTTCCTCCTCCCTTTCTCACCCTGCCCCTGCCATTGCTGCCAGAGCCACTGCGGCCCTCCAGGAAGACTGTGCTTGGTGGGAGTGGCAGGGGGAGCAGGGGGTGAGAAGACTGAAGGGCAGGATGAAGACAGTCACAACACTCCCTCAATAATACCTTTCCTGACTTGAGGAAACCTCTGAGTGAACTTTGGATCTGATGGTTTCAAGATAAATTTATTAAAGTTGAGGGTATTCATATTAAAATAATATAAACTAGATTTTGCCTGGGACATGAATACTCATGCCCACGTGGTATGTGCTTCACAGAAAGCTTGTGTGTGCGCATGTGTGTGTGTGTGTGTGTGTGAGAGAGAGAGAAAGAGAGAGAGAGAGGGAGCTGTCATAACTTGATGTTTGGAAAAATGCCATGTTTTCCCTTTGCTTTGCTTACAGTTTCCTTTTGACCCCAGAGAAGATTTTTTTTTTTTTTTTTTTTTAGCTCTATGAGCAGCTATCCAGAGAAGGTTTTCTGATGCATTTGTCACTAGGTGCTGCCAGGCCATGGAACGTGAGAACTCAGGGGAGGAAGTGGAGCCAGCCTCTCTGCTTACTCCTACGGGATCACTGGAAGGCAGCTGGCCAGAACGGAGGGAGAGAGAGAATGTTTCTTTGCCCCCGACCTTTTTAAAAAGCCCATCTAACCTTTTAAAGGGGCTTGTGCCCTGCTGCCTTCCTCTCAGAAACTGCATGCAGGTTTGAATGGAGGCGGGGGGTCAATGGGGGAACACGGACTGTTAGGGAGGTATTCAGGCTAGATTGATCCCCAGATCTCTGTTGGGGTCCAGGGCTCAGGGCCATTCCATCACCTTAGATACCAGGGGTGGGTCTGAGGTGATGTAATGTTGCTGAAAATCTGTATATTTCATCTGCCTCAGGCTCCTGAATCTCTGAGATCTGAGGGTCTCTGATGGGTGGAATCACCCCTCATTCTTACAGCAGTTCTGGAAAGCAGGAAAGGGCAGGCAGAGAGGGGTTTTCTTTTTCTGGAATGAACCCTCCCATTTCCACCAGCTCCACAGAGGACAAGTGACTCTCCCAAAGTGATCCAGCAAGTCAGAGACAGAGTCCTAGTCAATCAAATGACCTGACTTCAATTCCAAATAGAGGGATTGCATTTGCTGTCTGGCTGGGAGGTGGAAGGGGTTTCCTGCCGGGCAGGATATTCCTGTTGTCCTACTCATCATCACCTGCTGAGACAGAGGAGAGCCTGCTCTGCTCCCTCAACCCTGGGTATGCCCAGGGAGTGGATGGTGGGGAAAGAGCAGAGTGGGGAAAGAGGGAGGGAGAGGCCAGGACAGGGGGAGGCTGGAAGAGAGAAAAGGGCTTGGGGACAGCGGGAGCTGGAGAATGAGCAAACAAAGTCCTGGAAAACAATTTGTGTCCCCTTCCCGGCCTCCCTGCCTGCTTTCTCCACTGCAGACAGTCATTTAGAATCACGAATCATAGTTTGATTACATTATTTTCCAGCCTTGCAAGGTAAACAAGGATCTCCTCTGGAAGGAAGGAACGGGGTGGTCCAGGCTTCTGGCAGACTCCCTGGGACTGGGCAGGGACTTTCCCCTCCTGCAGTTGTCCCTCTCTTCCTGGGTATGCTTGAAACACAGGTCTGTGCGACTTCAGCCCCCATGTTCCACTAACATTTACATTCTCTTTGTGTTTTCTGTCCGACCCCCCGCCTCCTCCCTGCCCTCTCTGGTAATGTCCTTGCCCTTAAGCCTGCACACCGTGTAAATATTTAAACCCATCTATTATTTCCTGTTTATTATCAGTATAAATCCTGAGTTCATTCATTGAGCATCTGTCCGCTGGTATCTATCTCAGAAGGGGAGGCCTGAAGGCAGGACCATATGTCCACCCTTTTCTAGTACAGAGTCACTCAGGGCAGCTGGATTGCTAATTCTGGCTTTTATTTATTTTATTTTTTTTCTCCAACTTAAAAATTGTGGTAAAATATGCATAACTTAAATTTTACCATCTTAACCATTTTAAGTGTATCACTCCAATAGTATTAAATACATTCATATGGCCAGGTGCGGTGGCTCATGCCTGTAATCCCAGCACTTTTGGAGCCTGAGGTGGGTGGATCACCTGAGGTCAGGAGTTCAAGACCAGCCTGGTCAGCATAGTGAAACCCACGTCTCTACTAAAAATACAAAAATTAGCTGGATGTGGTGGTGGTGAGTGCCTGTAATCCCAGCTACTCAGGAGGCTGAGGCAGCAGAATCACTTGAACCCGGGAGGCGGAGGTTGCAGTGAGCTGAGATTGTGCCATTGCACTCCATCCTGGGTGACACAGCAAGACTCTTTCTCAAAAAACAAAGAACCCCAAACAATTAGCCGAGCATGGTGGCAGGCGCCTGTAATCCCAGCTACTCAGGAGGCTGAGGCAAGAGAATCACTTGAACCCTGGAGGCGGAGGTTGCAGTGAGCTGAGATCGTACAGCTGCACTCCAGCCTGAGTGAGACTCCATCTCAAAACAAAAAACAAAAAACATTTTATTGTTGGGCAACCATCCCCACCTTCTGTCTCCAGAATTCTTTTCATCTTGTAAAACTGAAACTCTGCATTAATTAACATGAATTCCCTGTTCCCTCTCCTTCCACTTTCCCTGGCACCACCCTTCCATTTTCTGTCTCTGGGTTCGACTCTAGGTGCCTCATATAAGTGGAATCACCACAGTAGTTGGCTTTTTGTGACTGGTTTATTTCACTTAGCATGATGTCCTCAGGTTCATCCAGGTTGCAGCAAGAGTCAGAAATCCCTCCCCTGCTTTTTTTTTGGAGACAGGGTCTCATTTTGCTCCCCAGGCTGGATGGAGTGCAGTGGCACAATCTCGCTCACTACAGCCTCCACCTCCTGGGTTCAAGTGATCCTCCTCCCTCAGCCCCCAAGTAGCTAGGACTACAGGCATGTGCTACCATGCCCAGTTACTTTTTGTATTTTTTTTGTAGAGATGGGGTTTCGCCATATTGCCCAGGCTGGTCTCAAACTCCTGAGCTCAAGCGATCCACCCACCTTCTCTTCCTCCAGAGGTTCTGTTTGGGGGGTGTGTGTGTGTGTGTGTGTGTGTGTGCCCTGTGTGACATAGGGCCTGGATAGACCTATCTAGATCAGCCAGACCCTAGAATGAAAACAAGTTGCTGATGGCCCTCAGACTGCCAGAAATGAGTTTCCGTCACCTCCCAATCAGGGGTGAGGGAACTGAGGGGGAGGGCAGAGGTCAGTGCGTCATCAGAGGGTGGGGAGAGGAGGAGGGGAGTACACAGGCCCCACAGGGCGGGGTCAGGGAAATTAGCCTCTGTGCCTGCCCCGGCTCTTTTGCCTGTGACTGTAGCACAATTCCCGTGGTGTTTTGTCCCAAGCCCCACCCATCCTGAGTCTCCCTGAGCTCCTGTTAAATGCAGGGTGGTGTCTAAGCCTGGAGAATTTCCAGGTTGGGCTCTTTCCTAAGGCATCCAGTCTCTGGAGCTGCTTGAATGAGGGCATATTGGGATGAGGGGAATCTGTTGACCTGTCCTAAGGATCTTCCACCAAGCCAGCCTTGAACTAAGACCGCTAAGATCCATGTGGGACTGACAGCCTGCCAGCTCAGTGCCCACAGCGACATGGAGGAGGGGCTGGGAGTGCAGAAGAAGGAGGCCTACCTTCGGCCCTGGAGGACTGGAGTTCAGCCACTGCCCTGCTGTGTGCCCCATGTAATCACGTCTCTCTGGTCCATGGCATTTCCCCGTACGTTAATCATAAAGGGTTCAGCCCAGATCCCTAATTCTCAAATTCAGTTGCACTTTGGAATGTTTGGGGAGCTTTGAAAGCTACCATTGACGATTTCATCCTCCAGAGATGCTGATTTAATTGGTGTAGTTTGTGGCCTGAGCATCAGGAGGTTTAGAAGATTCCCAAATGATTCTAATTTAAGGCCATGTTCTAGAAAACTACTTCCTAGTCACAGATACATCATGGCACTCATAGAACATGACAGTATTTAGACAACACACTGTTTCTTCATTAGTGCCTCAATTTCCTCATCTGTCAATGGGGATAATAATAGAACTCGCTTGGTAGGGTTGTTGTGAAGATGAAATGAGCTACTGTGCAAAGGCATTGAGAGGCGCACCTGGCAAGTAGTAAAACGCTCAATAAATGTGAGCTGTTTTTATTAATTACCCTCTGGCTCTGCTCCAGATCTGGCCCAACTTCCACCCTCTGTCTTATCTCTCCATGTCCACACACCTTACCAAAGCGAGTCAACCTGGTAAACATTTACCAGGGGTCCTCTGTGTGAACCCTGCTGTGCCAGGTGTTGAAGAAGGGATGTGGTGCATTTGGAATCACCTATGACGCTGGGGACACAGAGATGCATGAAATAGGTTTCTGCTCTCGAGACAAACTAACCAGGCTGGAAAAGGCAAGTGTGGAAACAGACCTGGCAGAAACATTCCGGGGCTGTTTAATACAGAAGATACTGTCACTCTTTCTGCTTTCTAGGGACATGGCATGGTTTATCTTGGTGAAATGATTCTTTTTTGGGGAAACCACAGTAATGGGCCCCTTGCATGAAAAAGGCATGGCTTGACTGTGTGAAGATGAAGTCAAGAGAGTGAAAAATTTGCATAAGATATGAGGAAGCTGTCATCTCTGAGACAACCGGCCAGAGAGGCGTGCAGATGGGGCCCTCAGAAGAGGGCCAGTGGGCGAGGACAACCATCAAGGAAATCTCCAGAAAGAATTAAGCCTCATCTTGATTTTGCAAAAGTATTATTTTTGTTTGTAGGTGATATATTTTCTTCTTTTTTTTTTTTTTTTGAGACAGAGTTTCACTCTTGTTGCCCAGGCTCGAGTGCATTGGGGTGATCTCGACTCACCCACAACCTCCGCCTCCTGGGTTCAAGCAACTCTCCTGCCTCAGCCTCCTAAGAAACTGGTATTACAGGCACGCGCCCCATGCCCAGCTAATTTTGTATTGTTATTAGAGACGGGGTTTCACCATGTTGGTCAGACTGGTCTTGAACTCCTGACTTCAGGTGATCCGCCGGCCTTGGCCTCCCAAAGTGCTGGGATTACAGGTGTGAACCACCACACCCAGCCATATTTTAAAATTTTAAGAGTGTGAAAGTATATATAATGAAAAGTCTCCCTCCCCATCGCGCCTCACCAGATTCTTATTTGGTTTCCCAGAGATATTCTAGGTGTACACAGCAAATGTATATCGACATGTTTCCCTTCCCCCACTCCCACTCCCTCCCCATTTCTTTGGTAAATATACCGTTCACAATATCCTGTACCTAGCTTTATATTTACTCAGCATTTGCTTAGCTCTGTATTTACTTAGTGAGCATACTATGAGCAGCAAAAATTTCCTCATTGTTATTATCATTTTTTTTTTTTTTTGAGATGGAGTCTCGCTCTGTTGCCCAGGCTGGAGTGCAATGGCATAATCTTGGCTCACTGCAACCTCTGCCTCCCGGGTTCAAGTGATTCTCCTGCCTCAGCCTCCTGAGTAGCTGGAATTACAGGCACACCACCACCATGCCTGGCTCATTTTTGTATTTTTAGCAGAGACGAGGTTTCACCATGTTGGTCAGGCTGGTCTCAAACTCCTGACCGCAGGTGATCTGCCTGCCTCCGCTTCCTAAAGTGCTGGGGTTACAGGCATGAGCCACTGCACCTGGCCACTGTTTTTGTTTTTTAATGTGTCAGTATTTTATACTGCTAAGTGTACATACTTTATAGAGAAGCACAATCTTATGTTTTTTAAATAAAAACAGGGAAATGGTTTAACATACTAGGGTTGCGTTGCCTAAGCCATTGCTTTTAAAAAATGGTTGTGGCCAG
This sequence comes from Plecturocebus donacophilus, assembly GCA_004027715.1. NCBI lineage: Eukaryota > Metazoa > Chordata > Mammalia > Primates > Pitheciidae > Plecturocebus > Plecturocebus donacophilus. The sequence continues at coordinate 3,700 of PVKP010032575.1, read as the reverse complement.
GCGCAGTGGCTCACACCTGTAACCCCAGCACTTTGGGAGGCTGAGGCAGGTGGATCACGAGGTCAGGAGTTTGAGACCAGCCTGACCAACATGGTGAAACCCTGTCCCTATTAAAAATACAAAAATTAGCTGGGCATGGGGGCGGGTGCCTGTAATCCCAGCTACTTAGGAGGCTGAGGCAGGAGAATCACTTGAACCCAGGAGGCAGAGGTTGCAGTGAGTCGAGATCGTGTCACTGCACTCCAGCCTGGGCGACAGAACAACCATCTCAAAAAAAAAAAAAAAAAAAGAAAAAAAAGAAAAATGGTTTCACCAGGCCAGGTGCAATGGTTCATGCCTGTAATCCCAGCACTTTGGGAGGCCAAGGTGGGAGGATTGCTTGAGGTCAGGAGTTTGAGGCCATAGTGTGTTGTGATCACACCACTGTACTCCAGCCTGGGTGACAGAGTGAGGCCCTGCCTCAGAAAGAAAAGGAAATAAAAAAAAATAGTTTCACTGTACATAATATATGTGTGAAGTGACCATAAATACCAGAAATGTCTAGTATAATACTAGAAACATCTAGAAATACTAGAACTATGTTTCAGATGAATGTAGTTTGATATTTATTGAATATAAATGTTTCTTTTTTTTTTTTGAAGCAGAGTCTCAGAGTGCAGATCTTGTCTCACTGCAACCTCTGCCTCCTGGTCTCAGGCAACACTTCTGCCCTAGCCTCCTGAGTAGCTAGGACTACAAGAGTGCACCATCATGCCCAGTTAATAGTATAAACTTTTGTGCAACTTTGTTGCACAAAATAGTGTAACAAATCCAATTGTTACAAATTGGTTTTAAAAACGTGGTGGTCACTTCTTCAGGTTTCATACTCCTATTTACTTCGTCCATTGCATTTTAAATTTCTTTGTGTCTTGTAACCGCTTGGCTCATCTAGTACTGCAGTTTAGCCCCAGCCAGCCCACTTCTACCCGCTTGGTGAGGACAGCAGAGCCTGCTTCCTCTTCCATTACTGTTGTTAAGATTTCTGTCACCAGATGTTCCTCCTCTCCAGTAAGGTCACTTAGAGCAAAGTGTCATCCAACATGGCAAAGGAATTTGTAGCTGGATGAGTTCTAGTATTCAAATAACTTTTCTTCTTAACTTCTACTAAAATAGTCTCTTTCTAGCAACTTCAGGCCACTGTACATTTTAAAAAGCTGCTTACAAAGCAAATGTGCAGGCATCCAAAATGTTTCCATAATAGTCGAGGCAAATGAGATCATAGCATAGAACTCAAGCATGCTTTCCTGGAGAAATGCATCAATTCTCTTTCTCAATTATCTGTGAATTTTCCATGTGTGCAGTGACCTGGCTAGTGGCTTGGGTCTCTTCTCCAGGAGGTCCAGGCTGAAATCCCAATGGAACACAGGGATGGCAGAGCCACAGTAGGAGCCACACATCTTTTACGGAGGCATCTGTGGGTGGTGCTTCAAACTCTGCTTTAACCCTACACATTACTGTAGTATTTCCCAGCTTCACTAAAGGAGAACCGATTGTGGTACAATGGAAGTTGTGTTGACAGTTGTGGTTCTGAATTCACCATGTTCCCTTCCATCAGGAGGGCAGATCTCTTTCAGAAATCTCCTGTAAGACACCAGAGGTTCCGTGGTTATGAACCCATCTACCATCTTGCCACCACCACCTGTCCCCTCATTATTATTATTTTGTTCAGCTGCACAGTGCTCCACTATGTGGATGCACCAGGGTTTATTTGCTTGGACTCCTATTGATTAACCTTGATGTTGAACTTGCTTCCTTCTCTGTGCTGCAGTTTCCCACCATACAGTGAAACTTCAGAGAAGTCTGATGCACAGATGTGGGCTTAGGGGCAGATTGCCATAAAGCAGACGGCTTCAGCAAGGAAAGGCTTGGGAGAACCCCCCTGGTTTAGCCCTTAGAGGCGCTGAGAAGGGCTGTGTCCTTTTCACAGCCTGTGGGTGGGAGTGCCAGCCTTCCCACTGGGTGTTACAGGAAAGGGTAAGTCAAGGAGGCCCAAGGTCAAAAAGTCATCCAGATTGGAGATGCCCAGGTTGCTCAAATAATGGCAACATGTGGTGCCTAATTAGAAATTCAGACAAAGATAATAGTACAGTTAGAATCCAAGGTCATACAATGCCACAGCCGGAACGGGCCTCAGAGACCACTGAGTGCTCCTCCCCAGAGTCATAACAACACAGAGTTAAAATTTATTGAGCCTTGCGTGCTCTGTGCCCTGTGGCATTCCAAGTGTTTTTTTTTTTTTTTTTGTTTGTTTTAATCTATTAGCTCATTTAATCCACACACTATTTGAAGAAACTGAGACACAAGGAAGATATATAGCACAGCCAGGTTCACAAAGCTGGTACACAAAGCGCTGGGACTGAAACCCCAGGAGCCCGTCTGGGGCCTGCGCTCTTACCCCTCATGCATTCCGCCTCTGTACACTGCTGAGGAGACTGAGCCCAGCGGGGAAGTCACTCAGCTGGTTGGTGGCAGAGCCGGGGCCAGAATCCAGGACCCCTTTAGGACCTCCCTCCAGCACACTGCCTCAGTTTGTCTGATGGCAGGGGCAGGAGTCAGCAGGGTGTGGCTCCGGGGGTGAAAAGAATGGCTGTGATTCCTCCTGAGGAGTGGGGGGCGGGGGGGGCGTGGCTGGTGCCAGCGGACCTGCAGACCGGCCCTCTGACATTGCCGGTGGGGCTGGGATGTGTCTTGCAGCCCCCTGATGTTGACTACTGAGATGTACCCACTGCTCATACTCTGTTTAGCTGTGGTTTGTCCCCTTGTTGGTGTTTCTGTGGCCTGAGCTGGCTCCTTGCCCTGCCTCCAGGCCCGCGAGGTACCCTCTCTCCCCACCTGTCACCAGCAGCATCACTGTACCACACAAGCAGGGCCCTCCACGGTGTTTTGGGGGCAGCAGGGGGAACATTTACTCAAGAAGCACAAAGAAACCACACGCAGGGTAGAGCTGTGTACACAGTGAGGACTCCATGAATGCTCTCAGCCTCTCCTGCGGAGGTCTAATGATAGCGACTTGGTAGTGATGGCTTCAGGACCCTTTCTGACCTCTTCCAGGATGGGGCACTTTCAACTACTGTTCCAAGGCCGCAGTGGCGCTCTCTACATTGCTGTCCCCACCCCTTTCCCAGTCATAGCTCAAGCTTCTGTGCTGCAGGTCTGATCACTCCGCAGGACTGTCCCAGGGATGGAGCAGGGTGGCAGCTCTTCTGCTCCTGCTTGGGCTGTGTGCTGTCACCACACTTTTTTTTTTTGAGACAGAGTCTTGCTCTGTGGTCCAGGCTGGAGTGCAGAGGTATGATTTCGGCTCACTGCAACTTCTGCCTCCCAGGTTCAAGCGATTCTCCTGCCTCAGCCTCCTGAGTAGCTGGGAATACAGGCATGCACCACCATACCCTGCTAATTTTTCTATTTTTAGAGATGAGGTTTTGCCATGTTGGCCAAGCTGGTCTTGAACTCCTGACCTCAGGTGATCTGCCCACCTCAGCCTCCCAAAGTGCTGGGATTACCACTGTGCCTGGCCACTCCCCACACTCTTTACACTCTTAACTGCCATAGCTCTGCAGGACTCTGCTCATAGTGGGCTCGCCTGGGGTCTGTGGGCAACTCTGGGGCATCTCAGTCTTCTTGGCACAGGGCCTGGCAAATAGTAGGCCCTCATCAAGTT
>PVKP010032574.1:0-25800 GCA_004027715.1 Plecturocebus donacophilus | reverse complement strand
ACACAGTGGCCAAGGGAATTTTCCCTGAGGGTCCTACTGGTTGATATTTGGGACTGGATCCTTCTCAGCAGCTTGGACATCGTCAGCTTGGTCAAGTGTCATCCTCTGTAAGGCCCTAGCTCAGTCCACCCTGTGTGTATATGCACATGTCCGTGTGATGATAAGTCTCTGCCTGGCGATTCTGCAGACACTTCCAGAGCTAAGCACACTCTGGTTCCTTAGTTTCTGTCTCTCTGGCTTTCTCAGATGTGCTTGATATCATTGATTTTTATGGGGGTTCTCGCCCCCAGGGCCCTCACAGTGCTACTAAAATCATAACAGTGACATCAGCCACTTGGGTGTGTGGGTCGACTGTGGGAGGCAGCTCCATCTGGAAACTAAAAAGAGACACAAAATCCTCTTCTTTTGCTTCCCCCGGACTTATCAGTATCTTTGCAGGTAAACAGGGCCAAGTGGAGAATTTACAAATTGACACTTTTCTAAAGCAGCTTGATATTTTAGAAAGTTCCCTTGATTCCAGAGAACCAAGAGCAGGAGTAAGATTGGCTGCAAAGCCAGAGCAGTTAGAAAAAGGAGGGAGCATGATGCGTGTGTGCTTGGAAACCCTTGATTGTGCGTCACAAATGGAGCCATAGACCCCAGCTGTAGGATTACAGGAACCTAATAACCACTTCCAGCTGTTAACACCTTGTGACTTTCTAAGTTACAGTAAAAGAGGATCCCTGGCAAGCCAATGCTGATTTTATAAATGTTGTTATATGGAGGTTGAATGCTCTTCCTACTGACCTGAATAGTCCCTGTATTTTACTGATGGACTCACAGTAAGATGATGGAGCTGCTTGTGCCAGGGGGCAGGTGTGGCCCCGGCAGCTCTCCCTTTCTTGCCTGGCAGATCCAGCTAGTGTCAGGGCAGTGAGAGAGGGAAGCCAGCGTGCCTTTCCCCATGCGCTCTCACCTCTTTAGTAGCCATGACATGATTCAGCTAGAATTGGTCTCGTGTGCCAGTTCGGGATCTACTGAAGGTGATAGAATTCTTACTAGATGACGAGGTAATGGTTTCTTTTTCAGGCTGCTTTCATTCTGCAGTGGTTTCAGAATGTGAGATGCTCTGGATCAGGAAGAATCTGAGGTTGCACCTGCCTTAGGGCAGAAAAGGGCCAATTCATGAGGATTTATGTCTCTGTCTTTTGATGAAGAGAACTTCTAAGAAGGTAGTTTAGCTATGCAAATGATCTGGGCCCAGGTGTCCTCTGTCTGGATTTGCTGAATCATTTCCTTTCTTTAAAGCGATTTGTTTTATTTTTACTAGAACCTCTTCCATCCTCTTCCAGGGGAAGAGTCTGAAATTACATCAAGTTACTTGTTGAATAATTGTATTAGTTGCCCTGTGACCTGGACTGACTTACCCAGGTCACACATTGAGTTATGGGCAGAGAAGGGACTTGAACCTCTGGCTTCTTTCCTAGCCTTGAAGCTCACCCACCTTGCACCAGGATACTCTTGCTGCTTTCTAGGAGCTCCCACCTTCCTGTTTCCTCCTCTGCAATGCAGTTGGTGCCCTGAGAGAGAGCTTTTCCTCTCTTCTCAGGCCCTTATGAGGTCCCTCTTGGCCATTGGAGGCAGTACCCTGGAGGCCTCTGTGGGGGTGTGGGTTGAGCCATGAGATCCATGTTTGCTATAACGGTAAGCAGCCGCCAGAAGAGAACGACATGCATTTGTATGCAGCCAGTCTGATGGGGTTGAAATAAAGTCAGTGCTAATCAAATGACACACAGCCAGCACATCGCAGGGAAGACAAACCAACATGGAATGCAGATTTTTCTCACCGTCATCTTTAGAAGCCTCCTTTCTTGTCTCCTACCTGGGGCAGTTAACTATTAGGAGCCAGCCCTGTGTTCAAATACATTTATTGATGGATGTGTTTTGCATTTGTAATCTGTGGGACTCTTGGGGGATGTCTCTTTTCTGAGGTCCAGTTCGTTCATCTGTAAACTGGACATATTAATGCTAACTCCCAGATTTTTAGAGTTAAAATAATGTAAGTGCCTTGGGCATTGCCTACACATATTAAGCTTTCAGTAGTAGGTAGGTGCTATTATCATCATCGGCAACGTTATCGTGTTTATTGCCTTTTTGACTTGGATGAACGCGGTAGTGTATATAATAAAGTAGCCGGTCTAGAGCCTGGCCTATGGTTATCTGTAATAAATGAAAGCTGTTGAAGTAGTGTGGGATAACTGAAAGACCTGAATACTTCAGCAGACACAATGGAGTGGGACTTAGATTCTTCTCCTAGCTCCGTCTCAAAATAACTGCATTGCCTTGAGCAAGTCACTTTGCTTTCTATGACTTCACTTTCCTCATCCATGAAATGGGGCTGAGCTTTGTGTGGTACCGGAAAAGAATAACTGAAGTGCTTAGCTCCATGCTGGAATGAAGTAGGGGTTTCAGCAGTGCTGTCTGATCTGTGTTGCTGGTGGCATCAACATCGTTCTTCCTGGAGGGATCCAGGTCATCACAAAAACTGTACATTGTGTGTATCCTTTAACTCCATGATAGACCCTTCGACTCAATGCTTTTATTTTCAGGGAAGTACTGTCCCCACATACAGATTCTAAAAGAAAGGGTGGAAGAGGGTGGAATAGACCCTGCAAGAATCTGTTCATGACAGCACTGCTGAGAACAGCTCAAAATCGAGGCTTCAGCGGGGCCCAACGTTGCCAGGTATGTGTCGTGTTGTGTGCATTTCCACCACAGAGCCCTCTGTAGCTGTGGGACCTGTCAGATGCACAGGAAGTATAACTTTCTAATTTGTGGGATGCTCCATGATGGCAGGCGTTGGCAATGGCCACACCCTACTGTTTTGATGGAGGGACAGTGACTTGGCCAAGGTTGCACATCTGTGGTATCTCAGTGAGGATTTGTGCCTTGGATCCTCCTCGGTGTGGGTCCCTTGCTTTGGCAACAGCCAAAGCACTGCTTCAGAGCCTCTGCGTGTCTGGCTGTGGCCTCAGAGGTCTAGTGGCAGTGCTAGAGCAGACCCTGCTTGTCAGATCCGGGGCTGCTTAGAGGCCACCTAAGTGATTCCTTTGGCAGCAAGCAACATTCGGCCAAGGACACAGCTGGCAGCGGCCCTGACGAGGGGTGCGTGAGTGCATGAGGGTTAGTGTACTAAGAGTGAGTGGGAAGGACAAGGAGGCTGGCTGGAATTCTACCGTTCAAGGCTTTTCTGTGTGTGGACAGAGACTGGGCAGAGATATGTAGAGAACCATGTGTAGGTGGATTATTATCTTGGCCAGGCTTCACTGATGGTTGCTGTGCCATGCAACAGTAGTGCTCAGGGAATTAGACTCAGCTGCAAGAGGATCTCGGCAGCTGAGGATACTGCCCAAAAGGATCGTGGAGAGCTCGATGGTGGAATGTTCACAAACCTTCTGGTCCTAAGAGAGTGCTTGGTGAGCATAGGTTGCCTGTCTGTACCTGGAGTTAGGGCAGGTGGGACATTTGATCGAGGCCTTTTTAGGCATATGTCAATCGTCAGGCCAGGATTTAGGGGAGAAATCCCCAATTTCTAGTAAGTCCCACTATCTGCACACCTGTGCTCATACTGGATCACAGCCCTGCCGATAAAAGTATGCATCTTCAAGAACATTAGAGTGCAATTTGTAGGAATGAAATAGAATTACATATTACATTAGGTGATTCCTTTGTTTTATACAGTCATTGCAGTCTATAATAAAAGAAATGAGTCAATAAAATGGAGAATTAGACATATGGTCATTCCTAAGATTTAAGATCTAGAAATTTGACAATTCAGTGCCTTAGTATCCCTCTGCTAATACGCTTTAGTGGAAGCCCCTCGTTGAGGATGAAACTTAAACTCAACCTGATGCACAGATCCTTCCATGACTTGGCCTGATCCTGCCTCCTCCGCTTCATTTTTCTCCTGTTCTTCTTTAACGTTCTGGAAGACACACCTTAACACTTGTATGTTAATTTCCTGTTGCTGCTGTATGAAATCACCACAAACTTAGTGGTTTAAAATAATACAGATTTAGTCTTTTATAGTTCTGGAGGTTAGAAGTCCACAGTCAGTCTCACTGGACTAAAGTCAGGGTATCCACAGGGCTGTTTCCTTCTGGAAGCTCTGAGGGAGAATCCCTCAGCCTTTTTGAGCTTCTAGTAGCCACCTGTATCCCTTGGCTTGTGGCCTCATCCTCCATCTGCAAAATGAATCACACCACTTTCTGCCTCCATTATCACACCAGCATTCGATTGATGCCGACTCTTCCTGCGTCTCTCTTATGAGGACCTTTGTGATTATATCAGGCCCAGCAGGATAATCTGGGATCATCTTCCACCTAAAGGTCTTTAATTGAACCTACAAAGTCATTTTTTGTTCGATAATGCGATACTCACAAATTGCAGGAATTATCAGGTAGTCCTCTTTGGGGGGCATTATTTAGCCTATCATGATACAGCTCTTTTTTCTTTATTTTTTTTTCCACTTTAACTTCTGGGATACATGTGCCTCGGTGGTCTCCTGCACCTATCAACCCATCATCTAGGTTTTAAGCCCTGCGTGTGTTAGGTATTTGTCCTAATGTTCTCCCTCCCCTTTCCCTCCACCCTCTACAGGCCCTGGTGTGTGATGCTCCCCTCCCTGTGTCCCTGTGTTCTCATTGTTCAGCTCCTACTTATGAGTGAGCACATGTGGTGTTTGGTTCTCTGTTCCTGTGTTAGTTTGCTGAGGGTCATGGTTTTGAGCTTTATCCAAGACCCTGCAAAGGACATGAACTCAGGCTCTCTAGCCTTTGTACCTGGTGTTCTCACTTCCTGGAACACCTTTTCTAGCCTTCTTTGCCTAGGTATTTCCTGTTCAAAGGACATGAACTCAGGCTCTCTAGTCTTTGTATCTGGTGTTCTCACTTCCTGGAACACCTTTTCTAGCCTTCTTTGCCTAGGTACTTCCTGTTCAAAGGACATGAACTCAGGCTCTCTCTCTAGCCTTTGTACCTGGTTTTCTCACTTCCTGGAACACCTTTTCTAGCCTTCTTTGTCTAGGTACCTCCTATTTACCCAGCCCCTTGGAGTCTTCTGCTGTATAAGAAGACCGCTTTGTGCCTAATCTTTCTCCTCCCCTGTTGTAGTAATCTGCCCCTCTTCCTTGCTTATCTAATATCTTGAGCCTATACATCTAGTAACATTTATCTCATACTGTATTGTAATTATAGGTCTATTTGTCTGCCTCTGTAGTCGTTGGTGACAGGAGCTGCTGTAATCACCTTTTTGTCCCTACCACTCAGACCTGTGACTGCACATGGTAGGCACTAATTTGATGGATGTCCAGGAAGATGGGGACCATAGCAGGAACTATATCTCATACCATGGAGGCATCCCAAGGAGAAGCCCTTTGTCCTGATTTGCATGTAGCCTTCCTTGTTGGCCTGGAATTACATTTCCTCCTGGAAACTGCAGTCCTTGGGGCTTCAGCTTGTCAAGATCCCGTGTTTTTCTGTCTCTTCAGCTGTCTAATTCCCTCTTTGTTGGTCTACCGTAGATTAGCCTAAGTAAAAGTGAAGAGACAATTTCCTATTAACATTTATATTGCTTTCCTTTTCTGTTTCTTGGCGAGGCCTGAAGACTGGATTGGCTGCAGAAAATGTTCTTCCATCTAAATAATGTCCCTGTTGGAGGGTAGATTCTGGCTTTTTGTGGGCCTTGGAGAATGGTGGGTGTAGTGGACACATGAGCCTCAGGAAAAAATTAAGGCACAGAGGTCAGTCCAGAAACTACAGATGATACTCAACAAATGCAGATTGAGTGCCTACTGTGTGTCTGTACCCATGCTGCAGCTTGGTGCACACACTTCATATCTAGCACATCTCCTTGACTCCCTGGAACAACCCTGCGTGCGAAATGCAGCCACCATTATTGGAGGAGGTGGCAGTGGAGCTGGCTCTTGCAGATGAGAAGGACTTGGACAGGTTTTTTATGACGGAGGAGAGAAACACTCACACTAATGAACTAGCAAAATGACCAGACACAAGTAGATTCAGACACCCATGAGCACAAGAGGCCAACACTCAGGTATCCCCTGAGAATCAGATTCCTTCGTTGTGCCCTCTCCCCTTTTGAGTGGTCACCATGGATTCCACTTGCAGCAAGGACTGCCACATTGCCATCCTCTATCCATTGTCCCTTTTCTGCTTAGGAACAGACCTCTGCTTACATTCAGGAGAGCAAAGTAGCCAGAGAATTGACTGTATCTCCCTGCCCCTGTGGCGGTTGGGCATGTCCGTGAAACTTCAGGAGGCCACTTGAAAGCACTTTTGCTGTTGAGATGTGTCCCTGTTGCTGGCCATTTCTTCCACTACTTTTGGCTGCTGGCCTGCATCAAGGATGTTGATGCTGTAGCACCTTACTGGACACGGAGGGGCCTCAACCTAGAGGTGACGATGGCAAAGCCGAATGATGGGATCCTGGGCAGCCAGTGGCACCATTAAACCACATTCCAGCCTACACTGCCAACTTCCTGACTTTCTGGGCATGAACGAGACATGAAAGTCCCTCTGGTGTAAGCCACTGTCATCCGGAACTTACTGCCATGTGCTGCCGAGACTGATTGCAGTAGATGCACTATTCTGTTTCCAACGACCTCCTTTTCATCTGCAGAACTCCACATTCCTCCTTCGCTTTATAGAAAATGTTTGTCTCCGATTCCCATTTTTCTTTCCATCTATTGCCATTCTTCAGAAAACACCATCATGGACCCATGCAACCATTTATCCTGACCGCAACATAAAGGCATCGTTTCCAAGCATCTTCGTGCACACTCCCTGTGGCACCTGCATTTCCCTCCAGGCCCTCAGCACTCCCAGTGTGATCCAGGTACAAACAGCAACCTGGGAACTGCTCAGAAAGACGCAACTGCAGGCCCATCCCAAGATTGTGAATCAGAGCCTGCAGTTTAGCAAGATCCCAGGAAATCTGAGCTCCTCTTTCAGGGAGAGAAGCACTGCTTGTCGGCATCTTTGTCCTTACTGCCAGCTGCTCACAGACCTTGGATGTGAAAATCCACTTTTGGGCCACACCCTCCAGTCCCTCCAGGTTTCTCATTCCTTGTCAACCTTTCCTACAGCCTTAAAAGGTACCTAAACTACTGCAGATTGCTACCCACTCTTCCCTGAACGAAGTAATGACTTTCACACTTCCCTGCTTTTGTTTCTGTTTTTCCTTCTACTTGGAATGCACTACAAGACGTTTGCTTACTTGCAGGTTTCCTACTCACTCTTCAAAACCAGCTCAGGCACCGCCTCCCCAGCACCAGCATTTGGGAGAGAGGGGTGGTGCCTGTTCATCAATAAGGGAGCACCGCAGTGGGCTCTGAACAGCTTCTTCACCTCTAAAATTCACAGATTAAGTCCACCGGGACTCTTGAATCAGAATCAGTCCTCTATCCCCTGAACAGAGCAATGGTTCTGGCACCCCTGCCAGCCCTCATGTCTTCCCATTTTGCATTTTATATAGTCATTTACACACATACCGCTTTGGATTTTGAGGCAACATTCAGACTTCTACATAGTGCCTGGTGCACAGCGCATCCTCCGGACTTTTTAGTTAAACTTCAGTGAGTGGTGACACTTGAGTGGTCAAGTTGATGCTAGAAGATACTGGACGTTTTCCCTAGAGCAGTGATTCTCAAGCTGTAGTGTACATCAGAATGACCTGGAAGACTTGTTGTAACACCCTTCTTCTCCCCCAGTGTCTGAGTTAACAGGTCTTGGGGGGCCTCAGAATGTGCGTTTCTCACTAGTGTCTATGTGATGGTGATACTGCTGGTCCCAGGACAACCATTTGAGAACCACTGCCCTTAAGGGATACATAGATTTGTTGCCTTCCCTGAAGGCAGCAAATCTCATGCCCCTGGACAGAAGGCAACAAATGTATGTACTTGTTAAGGACAGGGGTTACGTTGGAACTTGCAATGTAAGTCAGTCCTGCAAATAGACCTGGGAATTAAATACAGGAAAAGGAGGTCGATGGATGAAGCAGTAGAAAAGTGTCTAGGGTCAAGAGTGCTTTGGAGTATTATTTTAAATTTTTTTTTCAAACAAATTCACCTAACCTTAGATGCCGCCAAGTGTAAGACACACCATCATTTTACGTAAAGCCAAAAAATTTAATGTTTTAATTAAATCATGACATGATTGTTTTTTGGCCTTTTGAATCTTTGTTTTATATGTATTGAAAGAACTATTTTAGGCTGGGCATGGTGGCTCAAGCCTGTAATCCCAGCACTTTGGGAGGCCAAGGCTGGCAGATGATGAGATTAGGAGATCGAGACCAGCCTGACCAACATGGTGAAACCACATCTCTACTAAAAATACAAGGATTAGCTGGGTGTGGTGGCACATGCCTGTAATCCCAGCTACTCAGGAGGCAGAGGCGGGAGAATCGCTTGAACCGGGGAGTTGGAGGCTGCAGTAAGCCAAGATCGTGGCACTGCACTCCAGCCTGGAGACTGAGTGAGACTCCTGTCTCAAAAAAAAAAAAACAAACAATTTTAGACTTGGGTTTTTGTCATATTTTACTGCTATACCTACATGTAAAGGAAAATAGAGGCAAATATATTGGTTCAGATATTGCAAAAGCTTCCTCACTTTGAGTCTCACTCTTCAGAATCCATTTTTCAACTCGGTGTCGTCTCCCGCATCTGTCTACATTGTACGGTCCTCTGCGTCATCCTGAGCATGCAGCATTTCTTGAGAGAATCCCATGAAGACGATGCTTTTCCCACTTTGCAGCTCTGTGGAGCTGGCTGCCTCCTGGCTCTGCTTTTGGGCATGTTGCTAAACACATCTGGTTCTCCATTTCTTCCTGCCTCTTCCCACAGCCATTTGGTTCATAGTCGTTAGAAGAGTGACTCCCTTCATTGTCTCTGGGATTTTCACTAAAGCCTCTGACACCCATTCTGCCAAGAGGTGAATGAACTAGCCGGAACAGCTGTTATCACTGCTCTGTGGTTTCTAGTTATTGCTTGAACTTTCTCAACTTCAGAGATGTTAGAATGTGAAAAACAGTTTTTCATAGAATCCATAAACCATTTAAACTGCCCACTATACACAGAGCATGTACTTTCACCATCATGGGTTTTCATATAAACAGTCTCAGTTCCTATTTATAGCAGTTGTTCAAGGTCAGCTTTGGGGGGTCAGCCTACAGAGGAGGATCCCGAGCCTCTGTCAAACTTGCAGGCAGGCATTCATTCACTCCTGAAAGATTTAAGGGGTACCTACAATGTGCCGGTCACCAGGGGATAATAGTGAAGAAATAGGTATGTAAGATTGAGTCATCTAAGTGTTAACGGGGAGAAAAGTAAGTCAGGGTAGCAGCAGAGGGTGTTAGGGAAAGCTTTTTGAGTAGACATGAGAGTGAAGTCAGGGTGCACAGCACACAAATAAGAAGATGCAGATTTTATCCAGTGGATATTGCCAGTGTGAAGGTCCTGTGGCAGGAGTATGGTTGTCTTGTTGGAGATCAGCAAGGAAGCTCGTTGGGCTGGATGCGTGGAAGCTCAGTAAAGGTTCAGGAAATGTCCCTACATGGCATGTAGCTGAGCTGAAATGTTATTCCAGATCTTTGAGTTCCACACTAAGGCTTCTTTGTTGGCTGAGCACGGTGGCTCACATTTGCAATCCCATCACTTTGGCAGGCCAAGGTGGGCGGATCTCTTGAGGCAGGGAGTTTAAGACCAGCCTGGCCAACATGGTGAAACCCCATCTCTACAAACCTACAAAAATTAGCTGAGCGTGATGGTGCACTCCTGTACTCTCAGATACCCAGGACGCTGAGGCAAGAGAATCACTTGAACCTGGGAGACAGAGATTGCAGTGAGCAGAGATCGTGCCACTGTACTCCAGCCTGGGTGACAGAGTGAGTGAGACTCCATCTTAAAAAATAAATAGACAAAGGTTTGTCCACATGCAATGAAGTGTGAGAAGCTATTGCAGATTACAACCTTCTCTGCCTACTGGGGTGAGTTTAATCTTTTAAGAAACAAATGTCTTGATTAATTCAGCCTCAGTAGCAAGGCACGGCAGAACAATATGTTCATTGCTATCACCATTGTGTTGCCTAAGAAACACCCACAGTGTCTGATTCCTGAGCAGCGGTTTAAGTCACCCAGGCAAAGATAACCACACATGTAGGGTGAAAAGGATGTGACTGAGAAATATAAACATTTCATTCCCGATGTGTGCTCTCAAAATAGAATATGGGACTTCTAAGTGTTTCTTCTTTGAAGAACATTGTGGAGGGAAAGACTCAGTGGCGTACTGCAGAAGACATCTGAGTTTTGATCCCAGGTCTGCCAGCAATTAACTATGGGACTATATAACCTTTAGAGTTCAGTTACAGACGAGAGGATGCATGAGCTTAAACAGGAAAAGATGTATCGCCATTCTTAAGTGCCTTTCAGAATTCTGAGAAGGGCTAGAGGCACAGACAAGAAGCACATCGAACCAGACCACCAAGGAAACTGTGGTGAAGAAACCACGGGGCGACTGCTCCCTTAAGGACCCTGTTGACATCTGCTGAGATCTGCGTAAGCAGGATGAGAACCATACTTTTTGATACTTCAGAAGTTTGGGACCAGAATGAGAGCTGTAATGACTGCTGACTCAAAAAGAAAATAATATCTCTTGCTAATTCTTGCCAGAAAACAACAGAAGCAGGCCCAAGAGCATCCTCTGCCTCCTGATTTTTGTTTTTGCCTCTCTCATCTCATACAGGTGTGTCTGCTTGGTGGAAACGGAGTTTCACAACAGAGTCCAAGATGTAAAGGAGTTTGGTTGGAAAATGTCTAATGTGGCTTTCGATGTATGTAAGGGAAATATTTAAGGCAATCCTATTGTAAATGAGAAGAGGATAAAGGGATACAATGGGAGTTAAGTGCTGCAGTTCACTAGAAGTGGTAAAATGTCAGCCTCGGTCGACTTTGATAAATTATGCATATGTAATGTAATACCTAGAGCAACCGTTCAAAGAGCTATACAAAGAGATGCATTAAAAAGCACCATAAGTAAATTAAAAGGAAATTCTAAAAAATGTTCAAGTAACTCACAGGAAGCAGGAAAAACCACAATGAGATGCCTTTTCAAACCCACCAGCATGGCTAAAATTAAAATGAACCAACGACATCAGATGTTGAAGGATGTGCCGCAACTGTAACTCTCATACGTTATTGATGTGAATGTAACTGGTTCATCCCCTTTAAAGAAAGGTCTGGTGATTTCTTATAAAACTGAATAGATAAAGCCTGTAATCTCAGCACTTTGGGAGGCTGAGGCGGGCACATTGCTTGAGGTCAGGACTTTGAGACCAGCTGGGCCAACATGGTGACACCTTATCTCTACCAAAAATACAAAAAATTAGCTGGGTGTGGTGGCACATACCTGTAGTCCTAGTTACTCAGGAGGCTGAGGCAAGAGAATTGCTTGAACCCAGGAGGCGGAAGTTGCAGTGACCCGAGATTGCACCACTGCACTTTAGCCTGGGCAACAGAGTGAGACTCCATCTCAAAAACAAAAAAATAAAAAAGGAAAAAAAAGAAAAAGAAAAAGAAAAATACTGAATAGATATCTATCATCTGCCCGTTCATTTGCAGTTGCAGTTATTGCTGGACTATGAAAACTGTTATTGCAAAGACAGCCCAGGTATTCATTACTGAGTGAATAGATAAATAATTTGTATTCTGTTAATATTATGGTATACCACTCACCAAGCAGTAAGTAAAAGCAGATTAATGAAACAACTTAAATGAATTGCAAAAACTTCGTGCTATGAGAGAAAGCTTACCCAAGGAATATATACTTAAGGATTCGTAATAGATTGAGTTTGGGGACAGGAAGAACCAATCTACAACTAAACTTAATAAAAGAGGGATTGCCTGTGGTAGGGATATGCAGATATTGTCGAAGAAGGAACTTGAGGGAACTTAATCATCACTCCAGAATTCTCTGCATCTTGAAAACTGTTTGGGTTACATAGGTATACATTGTCAAAATTTGCCCAGTGGTTTGTGCATGTCATCGTGTGTAACTTTTACCTCGAAGGGGAGGAAAGGAGAAAACCCCATAAACACTCCTTAATGATAATACATACTGAAATGCCTAGGAGTTAATATGCTGCTGACTATCTTGCTGTTTTGAAATGCGTTAAAACCAAAGATGTGTTGATGGATGGATAGAAGGCTAAATATGATAAAAGCAAATAAGGTAAGAGGCTCATGGTACATTATATGTGTAAAATTCATTGTAAAATTCTTTCAGCTTTACTGTATGTTTGGAATTTTTCATAATAAAATGTTAGGGAAAAAATCTAAAAATAAAATCATAGGATGTGTGGTACCTTCCTCCATCTGCATCAAGCGGCAGTTAAGAAAATCACAACTAGTTATGGTGGCTCACGTCTGTAATCCCAGCACTTTGGGAGGCTGAGGTGGGCGGATCACTTGAGGTCAGGAATTTGAGACCAGTCTGGCCAACGTGGTGAAACCCCATCTCTACTAAAAATAGAAAAATTAGCCGGAGATGGTAACATGTGCCTGTGATCCCAGCTACTTGGGAGGCAGAGGCACGAGAATCGCTTGCACCTGGGAGATAGTGAGCTGAGGTTGCGCCATTGCACTCAGCTTGGAAGACAGAGCGAGACTCCATCTCAAAAAAGAAAATCACTGCAGGTAGCTGATCATTGCTTTATGGGACAGGAGCAGTTTTTTGCTAAGTTGAATAGAGAGTACACAAAATTAAAATCTTAGGGGACTGAAATATCTACGATTGGCGATGTAGTCTGGATGTAGTACTTATTCACTAAAGATGCTCAGTAAGCACTTAATTTATTTCTTTTACTTTATAAAGATAAGTCTAGCTGGGCATGGTACCTCATGCCTGTAATCCTAGCACTTTGGGAGGCCAAGGCAGGTGGATCACGTGAGGTTAGGAGTTTGAGGCCAGCCTGACCAACATGGAGAAACCCCATCTCTACTTAAAAAAAAAAACAAAACAAAATCAAAAAACCACATACACAGACACACACACTCACTATCTCTCTGTCTCTCTCTCTCTCTCTCTCTCTCTCTCTCTCTCTCTGTCTCTCTCTCTGTCTCTGATGCGCACGCTCACACCCAAATGCCTGTAATCCCAGCTACTTGGGAGGCTGAGGTAGGAGAATTGCTTGAACACAGGAGGCGGAGGTTGCGGTGAGCCGAGATTGTGCTATGGCTCTCCAGCCTGGGCAACAAGAGCGAAACTCTGTCTCAAAAAAAAAAGATAAGCCCAAAGTCTCATTCTCTACTCTCCTCATCCTTGCTCATGCCCCCCAAAGTCAGTACTGGCCATGCAAATGTGACCACCAGTCATCTCTTTGATAAGGATCAGTGCAAACTTGTATAGATGGAAGAGACTAGGGGACCACCTGATACTATTTTTTTCATTCTCCCCTCTCCCTCCCTTCCTCCTTTCTCTGTCTCCCCTTCCGTGTGTGTGTGTGTGTGTGTGTGTGTCTGTCTGTCTGTCTGTGTCTGTGTCTGTGTCTGTGAATTTACTCAAATCAGTTTGGTCATGGACAACTCTTAGTTGAATTTGTAGGTAATAGTAGTGGCCAAAAAGTTTAAGGTGGAAGAACCTCAAACTAGAACTTCACACACATGTTGTGATGAAAATAAATTACTGCACCAGATTCTGCCACGCAAAGAGACATTTATTGATCAAACATTCATTAGTAGGCGCAAAATGATTCGACCAGCCTTAAAGATACATTTCTGCTTCTGTCCTTTCAGATGCTGTGACCGCTCTCTTACAGAAAGGTTCACGAGAGGCAGGTGTGACACGGTGACAGGGACCATTGCTGTCATCGTTATAGTTGGCATTAGGCAAACAGAATTCCTCCTGAGCAGCAGCTGGAAACAGGATAGCTGTGGATCACCCCTTAGACAGCCTCAGTAAGAATGCTGATGTCAACCTCTTACATTTTCGTTCTGTGTTATGAAAAGGTGGGGAGCGTCTCTAATATGCTGTAGCCACTCCACGTTTTTGGTAGCACTTTATCTTACCCGTGAGAGCTCTTTTCCAACATCTGACATGTCATTTGACAAGCTGCTAATGTCACCAGGAAAAACTGATTGCGTGACTCTCTAGATGAAGACCGTGGTGACAGAGCAGGCCACCTCACGACTGTACCCGGCTCAGATACTGTGAGCAGATACTGCTGCTTCCTCCAGTGGGGGCCCCTGAGTAAAACGGCCACTGAGTACACCTGGGTTGCAGTGCAACCTAAGACTTCTGTGAAGTCTACCATGATGCATAGGCACACCCTACACCACGCTTCTCGGTTCAGGTTTTCATAGTAGAATGACTCTTGTTTTAATTTGGTAAAATATACATAACATAAAACATTCCATTCTAACTTTTTTTTTTTTTTTTGAGATGAAGTCTTGCTCTGTCACTCAGGCTTTAGTGCAGTGACATAATCTCATTTCACTGCCCCTGCCTAACGGGTTCAAGTGATTGTTCTGCCTTAGCTTCCCAAGCAGCTGGGACTACAGGCGCACGCCACCATGCCTGGCTAATATTTTTGTATTTTTTTTTTAGTAGAGATAGAGTTTCACCATATTTGCCAGGCTGGTCTTGAACTCATGATCCTCCCTCCTCGGCCTCCCAAACTGCTGGGGTTACAGGCGTGAGCCACTGCGCCCAGCCCAATCTAACCATTTTTAAGTGGACACTTCGATGACATTAAGCACAGTCACAGTGTTGTGTGTCTGTTCTCAACACCTATCTCCCAATTGGTTTCATCACCTCAAACAGAAGCTCTGTACCATGAAAAAATAACTTCCCATTACCCACCTCTGTCCCCCACCTTCAGCCCTGGTGACCTGTATTCTTCTTTCTGTTTCTGTGAGTTTGACTACTCTAGATCCTTCTTACATATGGAATCATACATTTGCCCTTTTGTTTCTGGCTTATTTCACTTAGCACAAGGTTTTCAAGGTTCAGGTATGTTGTAGCATGTATTAGAATTTCCTTTCTTGTTACAACTGAGTAGTATTCCATTGTATGTACGTAACACAGTGTGTGTACCCATTCATCTGTAGACAGGCATTTGTGTTTTTTCCACCTCGGCTATTGTGAATAATGCTGCTGCCTCTTGGTTTTAAAACAAATTATCTGGTCAAGTGCGGTGCCTCACACCTGTAATCCTAATACTTTGGGAGGCCGAGGCGGGCGTACTGGCTGAGCTCAGAAATTTGAGACCAGCCTGGGCAGCATGGTGAAACCCTAGCTCTACTAAAAATACAGAAATAAGCTGGGTGTAGTGATGGACACCTGTAATCCCAGCTACTCAGGAGGCTGAGGCATGAGAATCACTTGAATCCAAGCGGCAGAAGTTGTGGTTAGCCGAGATCGCACCATTGCACTACAGCCTGGACAACAGAGCGAGACTCTGTCTCAAAAAATTATCTCCTTCCCTTTCCCTCCCTTTTTCTTCCTTTCTCTCCCTTTCTTTATTTTATATATGTGTGTGTGTATACATATGTGTGTGTGTATGTATATATATATATATATGTGTATATTTTGAGACAGAGTTTCACTCTTGTTGCCCAGGCTCCAGTGCAGTGGCACAACCTCAGCTCACTGCCACCTCCGCCTCCAGAATTCAAGCGATTCTCCTGCCTCAGCCTTTCAAGTAGCTGGGATTACAGGTGTGTGCCATTATGCCCAGCTAATTTTTTTGTGTTTTTAGTATAGACAAGGTTTCATCATATTGGCCAGGCTGGTCTCGAACTCCTGACCTCAGGTGATCCACCCACCTTGGCCTCCCAAAGTGCTGGGATTACAAGCGTGACAGTGCACCCTAAAAATTTTTTTTCGTTTCAGTAGCTTTAATGGTACAGGTGGTTTTTGGTGACAAAAATGAATTGTGTAGTGTTAAGTCTGAGATTTTAGTGAACCTGTCACCCGAGTAGTGTACGTTGTACCCAGCAGGTAGTTTTTGGCTCTCCCTCCCTCCCAGCCTTCCCACTTCGGAGTCTCCAGTGTTTATTATACTGCTCTTTCTGCCTTTGCAAATGATAGTTTAGCTCTCACTTGTAAGTGAAAACATGTGGTGTTTGGCTTTCTGTTCTTGGGTTTATTTGCTTAGGATAATGGCCACCAGCTCTATACAGGTTGCTGTAGAGGAGGTGATTTGATTCATTTTATGGCTGCATAGTATTCCATGGTATATATGTACCACATTTTTTTTATCCAGTCCACTGTTGGTGGACATTTAGGTTGGTTCCATGTCTTTGCTATTGTGAATAGTGCTGCAGTGAACATATGTGTGCATGTGTCTTTATAATAGAATGATTTATATTCTTTCGAGTATATACTCAGGAATGGGATTGCAGGGTTAAATGGTAGTTCTGCCCTTTTTTTAAATAACGAAACTTGATAAAAGTATGTATTTCATATTTTTGGAGTGATGTTTGCATACAGAGAATTTATACTTACATTGTAAAAATTGATACAGTACTTTTAACAAAATGATATGTCTGATAAATACTGAGTTACAGGCCTGATATAATTGGTAGAATGTCAGAATATACACATTTTGAAAACTTAAATATCAGCGAAGAGGGTAATGAGGGTCTAAAATGTTGCCATTGGCCAGGTGTACAATGTCATGCCTGTAATCCCAGCACTTCGGGAGGCCAAGGCGAGTGGATCACCTGAGGTCAGGAGTTCATGACCAGCCCAGCCAACATGGTGAAACCCCAAACTACAAAAATTAGCTGGGCATGGTGGCGGGCACCTGTAGTCCCATCTACTTGGGAGGCTGAGGCAGGAAAAACACTTGAACCCAGGAGGTGGAAGGTCGCAGTGTGCTGAGATCACGCCATTGCTCTCTAGCCTGGGCGACAGAGCGAGACTTAAACTCAAAAAAATAAATAATGTTGCTGTTACGGGAAAGCCATATTACTGCATGCACAGCCACTGCTGGCTGATGGCTGCATGAATAGTTTTGTGATCAGGAAGCAGTGTTTTAAGCATTTTGCATCCTAACAAGAGAAGTTATTTACATTTAAGTATCTGATGGTATTTTCTTTTCCGTTTTGGACATTGATTCAAAAGGGAAGTGGGCAGTTTGCTAAGCATACAAGAAACTTTAATTTTTAATTATAATTTAAATTATAATTTGTTTAACTTAAAATGATAAGAGATTGGTTCCATGGTGACCTATTGGCACAAAACACTTTATTTTCAGAAACAAACCAGTGACATAATGAGGGAGATGCTTTTTTCTAAAGTCTATTAAAGATACCATAACCCTCTTCACTTAGGAGAAAAGAAATATGAGGGTAGAGAGAGGAAGAGAGCTGCTCTCCTCGAGTCCAACGAGCTGCCTGGAGAAACTAGAGGCCACGCCTAGGCCAGCCTCTTCTAAGTTCCTTAAGGTCTTCCATTGTCTTCTGTGAGACCCTTTGAAGCAACTCTCTCAGACTGGAGGAGACGGCTAATTGTTAAGAGGAGTTGTGGACTTTGCAAATGCTTATTGGAAATGAGCTGTGATGGCCCAGGACATGCTGGGAATCTTAGGGGAGATGGCATTTCTGTCTGAACCTGTATGGAGATGGGTGGGTATGAGCGGAGAAGCATGCCTTTTGCTTGCTGACTGACTTGTTTCCTGCCCCATGAAGAGCTGTATTTCGTTCTTGAGCTTGCATGGTTTCTTACTGCGCAGTCAGTATTTGCTGGGGAAAAATGAGCCCACTGGTACTGGTACTGATACTCCCGTGCTTACTCTCCCTGTGATCAATGTCGTGTGCATGGCTTGTAGTGTTAGGGCCACAGCAGATCTATTTTTGTCTCCTCCTTCCCTTCTTTGAGAAGTGGGTGAAACCGTTCTTCCTGATCAGTAAAACCTCTTCTCCTCTTCTTCCCTCGCTCTCTCCTCCCACCCTCAAAATGTCAATTGTATTAACATTTTGCAGTTGTGGCTGCCTCCACATCTGCTTACAGAGCGTGGTTGGACTGTCGAAAACAGTTGCCCAGAGCCATTCTGGGGTTGCTATGTTTATTTCTTTCAATGACATCCATAGCAAATTTGCACTGCTCTCAAGCCAAAGGATGATTTGTTCCATGGGCTGCACAGCCAATCTGGGGCTCCCCAGAGGTGAGGACTTTGGGCTTGGTGCCCCCTACCCCAGCTCTGGTGTAGGTTCCAGAGCTAGGACACAACTGGCAGACTTGTTTTGGAAGCACCACGGCAGGGACCATATCAGCACCTGCTCTGTGTTGTGGCAGTGGTTCTCTGGTGCTGGATGAGACCAGGAAGGTGTCGGAGGGAGCCATGGACAGGTGTGGGTGGAGGGATGGACAGGCATGTGGTGCAACAGCGGGAAGGTGCCAGGAGGTGGCAGCCTGCAACATCCAGTGCCAGACCTCACCAGCTAGTGGGACCCATGATGTTAGATGGAGACGGCCCCAAAGCCAGCTTGCACCTTGGCTGCCGTTGTCAAGGGGGCCTCACGATTTCTCTTTCCATTCCTTTTTTTCCCTCTTCTCTGGTCTCTTTGCCTTCTCACTCTGTCTGCCCTCACCCTACAGGGAAAAGTTCTTCTCCCTTTCTTTTCTTCCTCCTTTTCCATTCTTCCCTCCCTCCTTTTCCCCAGGTCTCTAGTAAGAGGGAAGATGAGGTGTGTTAGAATTTCACCTCCTGTTGATCTTTAGGAGAGTAACTCAGGTCAGACTTCTTCCAGGGTCACCTGGGGATATAGATACCTATTTCTGGGGTTGGTGGGAGGGCTATATGACAAACTTACACAGCCTTTACATTCACATAGCACTCACTGGTGCTTCATGAGTACGCTCAGTCCTCAGGACCGCCCATGAGATGGGGGTCACTATCTTCAGTTTATAAAGGAGGAAACCGAGACCTAGGAACATTCACCTGCTTGCTGAAGCTCATGTGGCTTTTGCTTAATTTTGCCTAACTCTTTTTTCTTTTTGTCATTTCTACTTTTTGGGTTCCATAGTCCCTCTTCTTCTACCCATTTCCTTTTTGCCATTTTCTCTTGCCCCAGGCAACCCAGAGCTGCCTGGCTGCAGAGCCCCTGGTCTTCCCCTTCATACCCTGTGGAGATTCCCCATGGACGCAGCTAGCATGAGAGGGTGGAGGACGGACGTTCGCTATCACGTAGGAGTGAAAGTTCTGTCATGTGTAACATGAAAGATGTACATTATGAGCATCTAAAAGATGAGTTATTTGGATCATTTTTCTCTCCATTTTAAATCTTTTTTGCTCCTTCTCTTTACATTTCCTTCTTCTATTTTGCCTGTCTCTTCTTTTTTTTTTTGTTTGGACTCCCCAATATGTTTCTTCCTGTCAGTACCCATTTCATTTTTGCCTCTTTCTTTTGTGCTCACCAGATCACTCCTCCCCTAACCTGCTTCATGCCTGTTTGTATTTTTCTTTTGGTCACTGCTGTCTGTCTGATTACTCTCTGGTTTGGTCTATCTCAATGTTGGCCAAACCAAGCCCTAGAACTCCTCCAGGAATTGAAGTTGCCCTCTGAGACTGCATGATGTGAGCACAAGGGACCCTCTGGCCTGGGGCCCCCTGCCCCAGCAGGCTCTTCCCTGAGGCCAGCAGATGAAGCGCTGAATGCAGCTCCCTGGGCATTGATCAGGGTGTGCTCCAGAGTTCTTCCGGCTCGAGCAACCGTGCAGCACTCACTGCTGCTGAGAATGTAACCTTGGCAAAGTCAGAAAAGTTCTGAGATTTTGCACCCCTCATAAACTTAGCCAGCCTAACACACACGTACAGAGGCAGTAAATTTGTCAGCCCTTACAGTACCATACAGTTCTAAATATAGGCATGGTAGGAAGAGCGATGGTTACTGTGGGAACTGTAACTTTCAATCTACTGGCCTGAAGCTCTAAACCAGGACTGAATGCTTAATGTAGTGTTTTTACTTTTGGATGTGTGCTTAGGAGAGGCATAACACTTCTCAAAGCTAGGGGCCAGTGCTGGAGGAAGTCACCGAAGGAGGTTCAGGAGGGGTGGGAAAATTAGGGAGGTGGAATGGGGCCACTGGGACCAATCAGGGTGCCCTACCAATCAGAAGTGAAAGAATCGTACACATTTTATGGGCAGTGCAGTTGGTCAGGATAGGAGACTTAATGACCAGACCAGCAAGGGAAGGAGGCTTCGTGACCCTCCTTCTGTTTGCAAAGGAGGCCAACATCTGGAGAGAGAGGATGATTTGGCCAGGGGAGGAGGCTGAAGGTGTGTGGCTTTTGGAAGTCTGAGTTCAAAACAGTGCAGACTGCAGAGGATTTGGACTCTGGACATCTGAACTTAAAAGTCATGATGAACATTTACCTGCTGCTTCTTATGGGCTAGCACTGTTTCTAGCACGTTAGTACTCACTCATTTAACCTTAATCACAGCTATGTAAGGGAGGGGCTCTTCTCCCCTCTCCTTTATAGGTGGACATTGAGACAGAGACAGCATTAGAATAGGATTTTATCCCAAGGAGCCTGGCTTCAGAGTTGGTCCTCTTCAGTATCTCTGCTCTGCTGCACTTAAATCCTAACATCATTACTTACTTGCTCTGTTATCTTGGATAAGTTTCTTCACCTTTCTGAGCCTCATCAGGAAGATAAGGGCAGGGATTCCTTCCTTGTGGGGTTGTGGTGGGTCTCTGCAGGAAATAAGTACACGGAAGTGCTCTGCAGGTGTGATACTGTCTTGTGTTTACCATCGAGAGAAGGTGAGTGAGGGCTCCGTCAGAGGAAGAAGAGGACAAATATTGGTATCAGGTATTTTTACTTTTTAAGTGGGTAGCACTCAGGCTGGCATCGGACCTACTTGGTGCATGGCAGATTCTCTTCCCACCTTCCACCTCCTCCGTCTTCCACGTGAGTGGGTGCGTCGGTCCTGAGCGCTCCTCTTCCCTTCCCATCTCTCCACACTTTCCCCAGCTTGTGATGTAACTGAGAAGACAATAACACTTGCTGGGGCATGTTGGCCTGGCGCAGCTTCTGGCGCGGCTCTCAAGAACATGCCATGCCTCCTGGAGCACTCATTCAGCAGACGCCTGCTTCTGACTCCTCTGTGCTCCCTGTTGTTCTCAGCCCTGGGGATGCATTAATGACCAGGGCAGCTGCGGTCTTTGCCCGCATAATACTTACTTTCCAGTAAGACAAATGGCTAAGAACTAAGTTCTATTAGCTGGTGATGAGTGTGTGTGTGTATGTGTGTGTGTGTGTATTCATTCTTAAAAGCAAGGTAAAGAGAGGGAGACGGGGTCATTTGGTGCAGAGTAGGATTTTGGAAGGTCAGAGAGGGTTTCTTTGAAGAGGCCAGTTTGAGGCCAGGCATGGTGGCACATGCCTATAATCTTCACTTGGGGAGGCCAAGGGAGGAGGATTGCATGAAGCCAGGAGTTCGGGACAAGCCTTGGTAATGTGGCAGAACCCCATCTATACAAAAACCAAAACTAAACCAAAAAAAGGAAAAGAGTTGGTCATCTCGGAGCAGGATGGTCGTCTTGGAGCGGGAAGCCAAGCAAAGATCTGAGGGAAGAATATTCCAGATGGAGGGAGCAGCCAGTGCAGTGATCCTGAGACAGAACAAGCTTGGTTTGTTCAAGTAACAGCCAGGAGGAAGAGATGAGAACAGAGAGTTAGGCCAGCATCCATGATCTGGGGCCTCGCAGATGCTAACAAGGAGATTGAGTTTTGTTCCAAGTGCACTGGGAAGCTGCTGGCATTGAGGTTGCCAGATAAAATAGAATACAGCTCGTTAAATTTGAATTTCAGATAAATGATGGATAATTGTTTAGTTTGTACATAACTGGACATCTTATATTTTTGTTTGCTAAATCTGGCAATTGTACATTGATGGGCTCACAGCAGGGACCTGCTGTATGGAGAGAGCGTTGGCTGGAAGAAACAGTGCACTGAGGGTACCAGGAAGGGAAGGCTGCCATAGTCCCCAAGACCAAAGCATGGCTGGTCTAGGCCATGACAGGCCAAATGGACATGCCGAGAAGTGGATTTGGGGATATGTTATGATACCTGCGCCACTTGTTAGTGAACGGGGTACACCAGGGAAAGAGGGCAGTGAGACAGCCAATCCTCAGCTCCAGTTCACAGGGAGGGACATTGAGCATCTCAGGGCCAGGTAGTACACCAAGTCACTACCTGTTTGCCTGAGCTCAACCCACATACCTCTTGATGGGTTAGTTTTAGGTGCCCAGAAGGGAAGAGAGTCAGCTGATTTTATTTGCCATGATTTGCTGTTTTTTTTGAACTCTCAGTGACTTTATATGCACACTGTATTGATAGATGAGTCGATAAATACTACCATAAGTGAATTCATCATCTTTTGAGCGCTTATTCTGTGCCAGATTCTCTGCGCCAGATTCTCTGCTAATCAATAGCTGTGCATATTTGTCTCTTCTTTGAGCCTCACGACAGGTGGGGTGATGTCCACATTTTACAACTAAGAAAATTGAGTCTCAGAGTGTGACATACATTCTACTGTGTTTGCTTTATCATGTCAGGCTTAATTTCTTTATTTCCCGAAGTTTTGTTGGCACATGTGTCTCCTAGACCCACAGTCAGCTCTCAGGGGGAACATTGTTTAGATGAGGGGTACATCTGGGAAGGCTGCCTCAATCCCAAATACTAGAATTAGAACCCAATTCTGATTCCAGTACTTCATAGAGCAGTGTTCACAGGCTTTAGTGGAAATAAAAAGTATCTAGCAAGGTTTTTTTTTTTTTTTTTTGAGACTGAATGAGACAGAGTCTCACTCAATTGCCAGGCTGGAGTGCAATGGTGTGATCTCTGCTCATTGCAACCTCTGCCTCTCGGGGTTCAAGTGATTCTCCTACCTCAGCCTCCTGAGTAGGTGGGACTACAGGTATGCACCACCACACCTGGCTAGTTTTTGTGTTTTAGGAGACAGGATTTCAACATGTTGGCCAGGATGGTCCTGATCTTTTGACCTCGTGATCTGCTCTCCTCGGCCTCCCAAAGGGCTGGGGTTACAGGTGTGAGCCACCACTCCTGGCCAGCGAATTTGTTTAAAATGCATATGCCTGAGTCGCATGCCTGGTATTCTGGTTCAGTTGGACAGGGAGCATAACCTAGGAATCTGCATTTTATCCAAACCACAGTTCATTCAGATGCCACTATTCCCGTATCTGCTTTGGGAAATGACGTATGACTTTGCCTTAATTAAACCAAAGAGAAAACCCTGTCCCCCAAATACTCCCAAGGAATATGCCTAGATCCTATAATTTAGATATTAGGGATGCAAGTTTGAATGCAGTTTGATGTCACTCATCTTCCTGTTTTTAGCTGTTTGCCCATGCTTTACTCGGTGCCTCCAGGAGGAGCTTTGTTCACATTTCAGGCAGGATGACTGGGATTTCTTTTGTATATTAATACCCCCTAGCATTTGTTCAGCACTGTACCCAGTGCCCAGGGCTTCCAGGTCATGATCACACTACCTCTCTCCACCCTCTTCTCATCTCTAGAGCCTATGCCAGCTGCCCTAGTCACTGTCTTGACCAGAAGCCCTTCCCTCTCCTTGTATGTATGGTTTAGGATGGGTTCCCATTGGCTATGTTTCCATCCCATCTCATCTCAAGGGAAATCTCTGGTGTGAGGAGTTTGCAGTGCTAGGATTGGTCTGTGCTTATTGGCTCCACCCCCTAGGTACCTGGAAAGCCTCAAAATGAAACCGATGGACATGGAGCCTCAGCAGACATCATTCATTATCTTGAAGGAGTGAAATGAAACATGAAGACCCTTGGTTGAAAAAGTAAGGGAAAAAGTTGATCTGAATGAACCATGGTTTGTTAAAATGTAGATTCTTAGGCTACTTCCTCCCTTTTTGTTTGTGGTTTTGTTTTTGTTTTTTTGAGACTATGTCTCACTCTGTCGCCCAGGCTGGAGTGCAGTTGTGCGATCTTGGCTCACCACAACCTCTGCCTTCTGGGCTCAAGCAATTCTCCTACCTTAGCCTCCCAGGCAGCTGGGATTACAGGCATGCGCTGCCATGCCTGGCTGATTTTGTAGTTTTAGTAGAGACTGGGTTTGTCCATGTTGGTCAGGCTGGTCTTGAACTCCTGACCTCAGGTGATCTGCCTGCCTCAGCTTCCCAAAGTGCTAGGATTACAGGTGTGAGCCACTGCACCCAGCCTCCCTACTTTTTGATTGAAAAAAGGGAAGACCATCACTGTGGGAAGCACATGGGGTTGGGTGGCCTCCTGGGGTGAGCTTTAGAATGAGTTCTCAGCTTCTCAGCTCCACCCTGGCTGACTTGGTGATATTTTTCCTCATCTTTGCATGTCTCTCTCTCTGTCTCTCTCTTTTTTTTTTTTTTTTTTTTTTTTTTTTGTGAGACAGAGTCTTGCTTTGTTGCCAGGCTCCAGGCTGTAGTGCAGTGGCACAATCTCGGCTCATTGCAGCCTCCACCTCCCATGTTCAAGCAATTCTCCTGCCTCAGCCTTCCCAAGTAGCTGGGACT
This sequence comes from Plecturocebus donacophilus, assembly GCA_004027715.1. NCBI lineage: Eukaryota > Metazoa > Chordata > Mammalia > Primates > Pitheciidae > Plecturocebus > Plecturocebus donacophilus. The sequence continues at coordinate 1,209 of PVKP010032574.1, read as the reverse complement.
AAAAGCGTGTGCCACCACGCCCAGCTCTTTTTTGTATTTTAGTAGAGATGGGGTTTCATCATGTTGACCAGAATGGTCTCGATCTCTTGACCTCGTGATCCACCCGCCTTGGCCTCCCAAAGTGCTGGGATTACAGGCATGAGCCACCGCGCCTGACCCATCTTTGCATGTCTTAATGAAGAACTTATCTTTATGCACACAGTGACCTCTACTGAGCTAGGTTCTCAATTTTCTCAGTCCCTTATGGAGTTACAGGCAACCACCAACGGTCCCTAAATGGGCCATCCCTTTGTTAGTAGGCTGTGCGACTTAGGGAAGGTTCTCAGGGTGACCTCTATGGGATTTTCTCTTTTATCTATCTTGTTTCTCAGGGGCAGATCAGGGCCTGTGGGAGCTGGGGATGTGAATAGTATAAATCACCTGGGCAGCCTGAGACCCATCTCCAGGTCCTTGCATTCCCGTTGGCCTTGGTAATTGTATCATGTTGCTCTTTCATTGTCTATAAATTTGTTACCAAGGTGTCGGTGGTGGGGAGCAAGGACAGAGAAGGGAGTGGATGACATAGAGAAGGGATTCCAGAGGGAGGTGTCATACAACAGCGCTCCTTCCCCAAACACATTTCACATTCACTGGGTGTACAACCTGCTATGATTTCTGCTGTTGCTGACTTAAGAGCAAGCACATTCGATACTAAATCTTGCCTCGTGACTTATTAAAGAGCTGCTCACTATAAAACTGTGGTTTATATCTCAGAGTGGTTTACTCGCAGCACCTTCCTACCCTCCTGGCTGTCATGCCAAAGGACAGTCTTCCAGCTAGGGCCGTCTTGCTGCTGTTACTACCAACACTGGTGACGCTAAGATAGCTGCCGTGAACCAGACTCTGGTGGCGCTTTACCTACAGTAAACCCCTAGTTCCGTTCTAGTACTTCTGGACCAGGCTGGGCTTTTCATCAAGGGCTCCAGAGAGAGTATACTCTGTTATCTTGGTGGTATATAGTCAACTTGCTCGAAAGAGAAGGCACGGACACAGACTGCTGGCAGAGTTCAGATAGTATCTCTCTCATTTAGTAACTGTGTGACTTCGGGTATGTGGTATAACCATTCTGTTTTTCAGTTTTCCTCTATCTCTATTGTCTGTCTGTCGGTCTAGCCATCCATCCATCCCTCCTCCCTCCATCCATCCCTCCATCCCTCCCTCCCTCCCTCC
>PVKP010032573.1:0-25803 GCA_004027715.1 Plecturocebus donacophilus | reverse complement strand
ATAGATTGCAAAAAGTTTTTCCTATTCTGTAGGTTGTCTGTTCACTCTGATGATAGTTTTTGCTGTGCAGAAGCTCTTTAGTTTAATTAGATCCCATTTATCTATTTTGGCTTTTGTTGCAATTTCTTTTGATGTCTTATTCATGAAGTCTTTTCCCCATGCCTATGTCCTGAATGATATTGCCTAGGTTTTCTTCTGGGGTTTTTACAGTGGTAGGTCTTATGTTCAAGTCTTTAATCCATCTTGAGTTAATTTTTGCATAAGTGTCAGGAAGGGGTCCAGTTTCAGTTTCTGCATATGGCTAGCCAGTTTTCCTGATGCCATTTATTAAATAGGGAATCCTTTCCCCATTGCTTGTTTTTGCCAGCTTTGTTGAAGATCAGATGGTTTTAGATGTGTGGTGTTATATCTGAGGCCTCTGTTCTGTTTCATTGGTATATATATCTGTTTTATTACCAGTATCATGCTTTTTTGGTTACTGTAGCCTTGTAGTATAGTTTGAAGTCAGGTAGCATGATGTCTCTAGGTTTGTTCTTTTTGCTTAGGTTTGTCTTGGCTGTATGGGCTCTTTTTTAGTTTCATATGAAATTTAATGTATTTCTTTTTTTAATTCTGGGAAGAAAGTCAATGATAGCTTGATGAAGATAGCATTGAGTCTATAAATTACTTTGGGCAGTGTAGCCTTTTTCACAATATTATTTCTTCTACCTACGAGCATGGAATGTTTTTCTAATTGTGGCCACTCTTACTTCCTTGAGCAGTGATTTGTACTTCTTATGGTAGAGGTCCTTCATATTCTTTGTAAGCTGTATTCTTAGTTATTTTATTCTCTTTGTAGCAATTGTGAATGGGAGTTCACTCATGATTTGAATCTCTGTCTATTATTGGTGTATAGGAATATGTGTGATTTTTGCACATTGATTTTGTATCCTGAGATTTTGCTGAAGTTGCTTATCAGCTTAAGGAGATTTTGGACTTTGATGATGGGGTCTTCTAAATATTCAATCATGTCATCTGCAAACAGATAGTTTGACTTCCTGTCTTCCTATTTGGATGCCTTTTATTTCTTTCTCTTGCCTGATTGCTCAAGCCAGAACTTTCAATACTATGTCGAATAGGAGTGATGAGAGAGGGCATCCTTGTTTTGTGTTGATTTTCAAAGGGAATGCTTCCAGCTTTGACCATTCAGTATGATATTGACTGTGGGTTCATCATAAATAGCTCTTATTATTTTGAGGTATGTTCTGTCAATATCTAGTTTCTTGAGAGTTTTTAGCATGAAGCAGTGTTGAATTTTGTAAAAGGCCTTCTCTGCATCTATTGAGATAATCATGTGTTTTTTTGTCATTGGTTCTGTTTATGTGATGGATTATGTTTATTGATTTGCATATGTTGAACCAGCCTCGCATCCCAGAGACAAAGCCACCTTGATCATGGTGGATAAGCTTTTCAATGTTCTGCTGGATTCTGTTTGCCATTATTGCAGTGATGTTCATTGGGGATATTGGCCTGAATTTTTTTTATTTTGTTATGTCTCTGCGAGGTTTGGTATCAGGATAATGCTGGGCACATAAAATGACTTAGAGAGGAGTCACTTTTTTTCTATTATTTGTAATAGTTTTGGGAGGAATGGTACAAGCTCCTCTTTGTACCTCTGGTAAAATTCGGCTATGAATCCATCTGGTCCTGGGCTTTCTTTGGTTGATAGGTTATTAATTACTGCCTCAATTTCAGAACTTGTTACTGTTCTGTTCATGGATTCAACTTTTCCCTGATTTACTTTTGGTGGGGGGAGGGTGTAGGTGTCCAGAAATGTATCTATTTATTAGATATTTTCTTATTTATTTGCATAGAGGTGTTTAGAGTATTCTCTGATGGTAGTTTTTATTTTGTGGGATCAGTGTTGATCTTCCCTTCATTATATTTTATTGCATCTATTTGAGTCTTCTCTCTTTTTTTCTTTATTATTCTGGCAACAGGCTATTTTGTTAATCTTTTCAAAAAAACCAGCTCCTGGATTCATTGATTTTTTGGAAGGATTTTTTGTGTTTCTATCTCCTTCAATTCTGCTCTGATCTTAGTTATTTCTTTTCTTCTAATACCTTTTGAATTTGTTTACTCTTGCTTCTCTAGTTCTTTTAGTTGTGCTGTTAGAGTATTGATTTTAGATCTTTCCTGCTTTCTCCTATGGTCATTTAGTGCTATTAATTTCCCTCTCTACACTGATTTAGCTGTGTCACAGAGATTCTGGTATGTTGTGTCTTGGTTCTCATTGGTTTCAAAGAACTTATTTATTTCTGCGTTACTTTTGTTATTTATCCAGTAGTCATTCAGGAACAGGTTGTTCAGTTTTTGTATAGTTGTGCAGTTTTGAGTGAGAATCTTAAACCTGAGTTCTAATTTGATTGCTCTGTGGTCTAAGAGACTGCTTGTCATTATTTCTTTTCTTCTGCATTTGCTGAGGAGTGTTTTACTTCCAATTATGTGATCAATTTTAGAATAAATGCAGTGTGGTGCTGGTAAGAATGTGTATTCTATCGATTTGGGGTAGAAAGTTCTATAAATGTCTGTTAGGTTCACTTTGTCCAGAACTGAGTTCAAGTTCTGAATATCCTTGTTAATTTTCTGTCTCATTGATCTAATACTGACAGTGGAGTGTTAAAGTCTCCCACTATTACTATATGAGAGTCTAAGTCTTTTTGTAGGTCTCTATGAACTTGCTTTATGATTCTGGGTGCTCCTGTATTGGATGCATATATATTTAGAATAGTTCTTCTTTTGCACTGATCCCTTTACCATTATGTAATGACTTTCTTTCTCTTTTTGGATCTTTGTTCGTTTGAAGTGTGTTTTATCAGAGACTAGGATTGCAACCTCTGCTTTTTTTTTGCTTTCCATTTGCTTGATAAATCTTCCTCCATCCCTTTATTTTGAGCCTATGTGTGTCTTTCTGTATGAGATGGGTTTCCCAAATGTAGCACACTGATGAGTCTTGACTCTTTATCCAATTTTCCAGTCTATGTCTTTTAATTGGGGCATTTAGCCTGTTTACTTTTAACATTAATATTGTTAGGTATAAATTTGATCCTGTCATTATGACACTAGCTGGTTATTTTGCCTATTAGTTGATGCAGTTTCTCCACAGTGTCTATGGTCTTTACAATTTGGTATATTTTTGCAGTGGCTGGTATCAGTTTTTTCTTTCCATATTTAGTGCTTCCTTCAGGAACTCTTGTAATGCAGTGACAAAATCTCTCAGCATTTGCTTTTATTTCTCCTTTACTTATGAAGCTTAGTTTGGCTGGGTATGAAATTCTGGGTTGAAAATTCTTTTCTTTAAGAATGTTGAATATTGGCCCCCACTCTCTTCTGGCTTGTAGGGTTTTTGCAGAGAGATCTGCTATTAGTCTGATGGGCTTCCCTTTGTGTGTAGCCTGACCTTTCTTTCTGGCTGCCCTTAACATTTTTTCCTTCATTTCAACTTTGGTGAATCTGACAATTATGTGTCTTGGGATTGCTCTTCTCGAGGATATCTTAGTGGTCTCCTCTGTATTTCCCGAATTTGAATGTTGACTTGTCTTGCTAGGTTGGGGAACTTCTCCTGGATAATATCCTGAAGACTGTTTTCCAACTTGATTCTATTCTCCTCGTCACTTTCAAGTACACCAATCAAATGTAGGTTTGCTTTTTTCACATAGTCCTACATTTCTTGGATGCTTTTTTTGTTTCTTTGCATTCTTTTTTCACTAATCTTGTCTTCACACTTTAAGTCATTAAAGTGATCTTCAATCTCTGATATCCTTTCTTCTGCTTGATCAATTTGGCTATTGATACTTGTGTATGCTTCACGAAGTTCTTGTACTATGTTTTTCAGCTACAACAGGTCATTTATGTTTTTCTATAAACTGATTATTCTAGTTAGCAATTCCTCTTTTCAAAGTCCTTAGCTTCCTTGCATTGGGTTAAAACATGCTCCTTTGGCTCAGAGGAGTTTGTTATTACCCACATTCTGAAGCCTATTTCTGTCAATTTGTCAAACTCATTTTCCATCCAGTTTTGTTCCCTGTCTGGGGAATAGTTGTGATGCTTTGGAGGAGAAGAGGTGTTCTGTGGTTTTTTAATTTTTACTTTTTTAGTTTTCTGCATTTTTGCACTGTTTATTTCTCATCTTTTTCAATGTATCTACCTTTGGTCTTTGATGCTGATGACCTTTGGATGAGGTTTTTGTGTGGGCATCCTTTTTGTTGATGGTGATGCTCTTCCTTTCTGTTTGTTAGCTTTCCTTCTAACAGGCTCTTCTGGTTCAGGTCTGCTGGAGTTGGCTGGAAGTCCACTCCAGACCCTTTTTGCTTGGGTATCATGAGTGGGGGCTGCAGAATAGCAAAGATTGCTGCCTCTTCCTTCTTCTGTAAGCTTCATCCCAGAGGAGCACCTGCCAGATTCTAGCTGGAACTCTTCTGTATAAGGTGTCTGTCAACCCCTGGTGGGAGGTGTCTCCCAGTCATGAGGTATGAGGGTGAGGGACCCACTTGAGGAGGCATTCTGTCCCTTAGCAAAGCTCAAGTGCTGTGCTTGGACAGTATTTGCTCAATCGTATGTTTGGTTTTTTTAATATTTATTTACTCTGTTCTATTCTTTAACAATGCAAATTTTTAGTAGATTAAATCTTTTTTTCTCTCTTTTTACTTCTACTATCTCTTTTTCATAGTTTTTCTCTTTGTTATTTTACCTTGCCTTTGGAAAAGCATTTCACTTTTGGCTTCCATGTCAATAGTTTAGATTTCTGCAGTGCAGAGGCTATACTTTCCAGGTGGACATACAATTTTATATTTTACCAAGGCACTTTGGTTTGTAACATTTTTCTTATTAATCTAAAGCAAAGCAGAAAATATTATTTTCTAGGCCAAGGACTAGCTTGCATTATTAAGTTACTCATTTAAGTAGGAAGTAGGTCCTATAAAATTAGTGAGAGTAATGCAACTGAAGGGACAGTAGAGTATTTGGAAGAGAAGAAGATCCCTGATAGTTATTTATTGCTAACTACCCATTAGCAAAATGGAATCTGCTTTTATTTCTCTTATCATCCTGGATGTTTTATTTCTCTTATCATGATGCTTCATTTTAGATCTCAGGCTGCTTGATGAACTCATCCTCTACTCAAAGTGATAGTGTCAGTGGACATCTGTTGAATGTAACACTTCCAGACTGAGAATTATCCTTCTTCTATTTCCTGATTATCTTACATTGTGCAAAAGAATTCATTCAGAAGCAATTTGAAGGAATCCACAGTTTTTCTCTTGTACCAGGTTTATAACTGTTTGACATTTCTGCTGCTTTCTCTTATTAACTTTAGACCTCAGCCCTTAATGTTCTGTTGGTTTTTCTTCTGCTTTTAGTTCTATAGTAACACATAAAACTGCCATTCCTAAAAGGATGGAGAAAGGAATGAAACTTGAGAGCAGGGTAGTGAGGGAATGAATTGTGAAATAGTTTCAGTTATTTTCAAGCAGAACCTCTGAGTATAGGGAGCGTTCTTATGCTCTGGATATTATAGATCTGTGACTCTAAAAAAGGGACACACAAGGTAGGCAGACAGAAGTCTTCTTTTCCCTCACCTGCCTGATTCCAAATGAGTCCAAGAATTCATCTACTCTTAACATAGTGAATGTTCTTTCAGTGTTCTTGAAATCTGTCCAATATTCCTAGTACTCTATGCTGTATCATTGCCTCCTGCCCATGTTTTATGTATATATAACTGTATTATTAAAAACAACTCCTGTTAAATTCTTCTTGGATTGAGGCTGGATATAAATAATCATTTGCCCTTGCTCTTGGCATGTCATAGTGTATTAGATTGTGTGCAGGAAGAAACCATGTGGGATTCCTTTTACTCAGCATGTACCACTTTTGGTTTGCAGGTTAAGGGCCCATGAATTTTCTCTTTTACATTAGGCATCCAGAAATTAAACTTTTTTTTTCACAATTACCAGCACATTATAATTATTTAGCAGAGCCATGACACAGGTACCCCTGAGTACAACAGTATAATACGAGGCGACAGATTTTCCCATTGCAGATTTTAACCTGTATCCTCTTATTATACTATTGTACTCAGTGGTACCTGTGTCATGGCTCTGCTGAATTCTGTGAGTCCTTCTACTGAATCACTGAATCTGAGGGTGGTCTTGGGGATCTCTGAACACTAATGTACTTTATATATTTTGAATAGAAAATATCTTTTGAGATTTCTTTGCAAAATATTTTTTTAAGTAAAAAGGATAAAATACTGTTATTACTACTATAACTACAGCATGCACTTCCTTACTGTGGTTGGATGAAGGAAAGAATTCACTCATTCGTTTAACAAATATTCTTAAGCACTTACTCTATGTCAGGAAATGTGCTTGATGTGGAGGACATTGCAAATAATAAGATAGGAAAGATTCCAGGCCTCAGGGAGATTAGGAACAAACGTAAATAAATGAGCAAATAAACAAGCATTAAGTAGTATAGATGAAATAACATGAGAAGATACACAGAAGTTTCAGTCAGGAAAGTCTTCCTTGAGGAGAAGACAGTCGTGATGATTCCCCAAGGCTGAGGATGGTCTAGATATTTTGAGAGCACAGGACTTTCCCAAATTCCCAAATTCTCAAAAGAGGAAGAAAGCTGGAGTGGCTGGCATGTACTGGCAAAAGGAAAAAAGGCACGAGATGAGGATGAGAGAGGGAGGCAGAAGCCTGGTCATGCATTGCTGGTAGGCAAGGGTAAGAAGCTTGCAGTTTATTTTAGGGGCAATAGGAAGCATTTAAGACAAGCAGATAGTTTGATATTTCTACACCTGGACTTATGTTTTTGAGAATCCCTTCAACTTGTTGTAAAGCATGAAAAGCCGCAAAACAAACCTCTTGAACACCGAACTGCAAAGGAAGGGGTGATTCATTTGACCAGGAGTGTTATAATGGAGCAAGCATAGAAAGTCAACATCAAAATAAAAGTATGCCAAATTGCAGGGTCTTTATTACCGGCGGCCATGGAGGACACTTGTCTCTCCAACCCGTGGCCCCAAAATGAGGATGTCAAGACCTTTTATACCCGTAAAACCACCTTGGGAGTGAGGGTGAGGGGTGGGGGTAGGGGTGAGGGGCTTCAGACATTCCCAGGGCTAGTGGATTCTGTAAATCACCTCCTGGGCAGAGATGAGGGTGAGGGCCTCTGGACATTCCGAGGGCCAGGGGACTTTTGACATTCTGATTGTTACTTAAGTGGTTCACAAACGTCAAGATGAGCATTTGTTTACACATTGTCTGGGTAGGGTGGAAATTACAGACCTTAGTTACTTATTACAAGTCGCAGGGGCCAAGATGGCCTGGGTTCGTACTGCTTGCCTGCCACATTTGGGTTACAGAGAGCAGTTGCAACAGAAAGCCGAGGTACGGTTGAGGTATGCAGGTTAATGGGGCTTTTTGTCATGTCACATTCCCCCCTTGTTTTATTTACAGGAATTAAATCATTGATTCCTCCAGCAGGTTAGTATTGTTTGCTTGTTCTAAGAGCTCATATTGAGACCTTAATATCATTAATTTTAAGGAGTCTACCCTAGATTTTATGAACCTGAGCAGTTGGTTTAGGAGACAGGGGCTGAACATGAGTCCCAGTAGGAGCAGGGCCAGAGGTCCCACCCGGCCCGTAAGGAGGGAAGTCAGCCAAGGGGACCGGAAAAACATTTTTTGATACCAACTTTCTGAAGCCTCTCAAAGTTGTTTTCTGGTTTCAAGATTCTGTCTGACCAGGGAGAGTCTCTCTCGGATGAGGCCTGACCTATTAGCATAGAAGCAACATTGTTCATTAAGGGCGGCACATAACCCCCCTTGTTTTAAGAATAGTAAAGCTAGTCCTCGCCTGTTTTGGACGACCATTTTAGCCAAAGACTCAACCTGATCAGTGAGTTGGGAAATGGAGTTTTTCAAGTGGCTTAAATCAGTATTTATGTGCTGAGAGAGTTTTAAAATTTTGGTCCCCAGTTATAAGAGCTGATATTCCAACTGCGGTGGAGCTAACAATGCCTAATCCAACCAGTAGAGGGATAATGACAGGGACTCTCTTGCGTCGGGCAGTAATATCTGATGGGGCCAGGAGGTTAAGTCCCTGTTGGCCATCATAAATGTCAACTCTGGGGAGGATGTGTCCCGGGGTGCAGAGTATGGGAGTGGAGCTGCTCAACTGGTATGTGGAAATGCAGTTGGTGAGGCCAAAGGTGCAGGCTAACCAAGTGGCATCTGGGGCCTGATAGTAAAGGCTTTTACCATTAAAGGTTACATTGTGGGAGACACTACAGTAGTGCCCATAGGGAGAACCTGCCAGGGTGTAATTCGGGGAGTGGTAGCAGTGCCCAGACCCTTCTATGTCTCCCAGGGTTAAATGGAGTGTGGATTGGGAGCATGAAGAATTGGACAGGTTGGCAGGTAATTGGGAACCCAGTATATAAGCCAACCCATTATAAAATGGTGGTTGAGGGTTTAAACAGAGCCAACAGTCTTTTCCTAAATCTGGGTTAGATTTGTTGAGGAGGTGGTGAGCCAAGGACAACAAGGTTAACAGGGTTATGTCCTCTTCAAGCCGAGTTGGGGTTGTAGGGGAAGGTAGTTGGGGGTGGGTATTGATTGTCTCGATGAGGGAGCTTTGTATTTTTAGGGGGGCTTCTTGTTGTAAGACCTGGGCAATGGGTCCTGTATGGCAGTTGGGTCTGGGTGGGGTTATACGCTGGATGGTAAAGATGTTTCCCATGTCCCACGCACTCATATATACTCTGAGACCCCAGGTTCACCCCGTTGTCCATCTACCATCTAGGGTAGTTAGTTATTTTGAGTGGGTTACAAGACCTGGTATAGCATGGGGATAGGGGAGAGTCTCAGTTAAAAGAGATGAAGGAGTCTATGTTTTTGGTGTACCCTGATATAGTGGAGATAGTTTCACAACCCCAATGGGGGCAAAATAATTCATTTAAGTCTCCACAGTTCCATCTTTTTTGTGGGGTGGATCCTGGGCACAGATATAACCCCGTGGTCTGGAGTTGTTGCTCTGCCCCTGAACTGCCGTACCCGGCTATACCTCCACTTGTTCTAAAATTTAGGTTGGGGTCCAGGAGGGCACGGAGGTCTAGAGAGAAGGTAATGGGGTTCTTTGGAACATATTCTAGGGTTAAATTGACTAAGGTGGATCCCTTCCCAATTAAGGAACTAACATATCCTCCAGTGGAGCCCTCAGTAAGGACCCATTGATAGTAGGTAGGTTCTAAGGGGGGGTTGCTATAGGGATTTACAGCACAGATTAAGATTGCGAGGGTGGTGACCTCAAAGAGCGCACAAGTCTTAGCTTTAGTGAATCGGGGGAGGAGTGTTTGATGCCTCATTGTCTTTCCAGTGGAGCAGTCTTGACGTGGGTGTGACGAATCCAGGCCATTAGTCCGTCCACCTTGAGTGAGGTGGGTGTGGTCAGGATAACCATGTAGGTTCCCTTCCAGTGGGGAGTGAGGCTGGAGGTGGCGAATCTTTTAACAAGGACAGAGCCTCCGGGCTGGAAGGGGTGTGTTGACTGCTCTGCGAGGTCCAATGGGGTGGGATGGGTGTCCTTAATGAGCTGGTGTATCTAGGATTGAACAGACTGGAGCACCTGTAAGGACTTAAGGAGTGTATAGTTATGGACTTCAGCGTGCACGGCATCCGCGGGTCTGGGGAGTAAGGGAGGGGCCCTGCCGAACATGATTTCAAAAGGGGAGAAGCCTTTTTGATAGGGCGTGCATCAGATGCAGAGGAGGACAAAAGGAAGCAGGCTGACCCAGTTTTCACCTGTTTCTAAGATAAAGTTTGTTAGGGTTTCTTTTATGGTCCAGTTCATTCGTTTGACTTGCCCTGAACTCTGGGGACGATAGGCACAGTGTAATTTCCAGGATATACCCAGGGCCTTGGCTAGGCCCTGAGAAATTTGTGCAGTAAAGGTGGGCCCATTGTTTGACCCCAGTGTTAGAGGGAGGCCGAACCGATGAACAAGGTCCTGTAATAGTTTTTTTGTGACCACCAAAGCAGTCTTGGACCTAGTGGGAAAGGCCTTGACCCATCCAGAGAAAGTATCTATAAACACCAGGAGGTATTTATAGCCATTTGCTGGGGAGTTTATTTCAGTGAAATCTACTTCCCAGTGCTTTCCAGGGCTAGTCCCTCTGAGTCTTACTCCTACCTGGCTAGACCTGTTCCCTCCCGGATTTACTTGGGCACATACACCACACTGAGTAGTAATTTCCTTGATAAGTTCATGTAAGTGGGGAATGTAGTATTTGGCTTTTAGCAGCTCAGTTAATTTGGTCAGTCCTAAGTGAGTGGCCTGGTGTGTGTTCTTAACTAGGGACCATCCTAGAGCCTTGGGGACCACAATCCCTGTGTCCGGTAGAATCCACCATCCTGTGGAGTCTTGTGTGCCCCCTTGTTCTTTAGCAAAGTTTTCTTCATCAGGTGAGTACATAGGGGTGGGGGGCAGGGTTGGGGCCGGCAGAGTCACAAGAAAGGTCAGAGGTTTTACTGGTCCCAAGGCTGCCTGTCTGGCTTGTAGGTCAGCCGCCCTATTTCCCCTCACCTCTAGTGAATTTCCCTTCTGGTGTCCTTTGCAGTGTATTAATGACACTATCTTGGGCTTCCATATAGCCTCCAGTAGGGCTAGGATTTATTCTTTATTTTTGATGGATTTTCCCTCTGAGCTAAGTAGTCCTCTTTCTTTATAAATGGTTCCATGTACATGAGCTGTAGCAAAGGCATACTGGCTATCCGTGTAGCTGTTAACAGTTTTTCCCTCTGCCCAGTCTAAGGCCTTTGTCAGAGCTATGAGTTCTGCCTTTTGGGGCGAGGTTCCATGTGGAAGAGCCTGGGCCCAGACAACCTGCTCTAGGGTGACTACGGCTGCCCCGGCGTACCTGACTCCATCGACCATGAAACTGCTGCCATCCGTATACAGTACCTCCTCTGGGTTCTGCAGGGGGTTGTCGGTGAGGTCCAGTCAAGCAGTGTGGAGGACGTCCATCGTCATTGGCAGTCATGTATGGGCTCCTTTGGCTTGCTGTCTGGTAGCAGCGTGGTGGGGTTTAAAACTGTAGCCTTTAAAAACTTCATGTGGGGCTGGTCCAAAAGTAAGGCCTGATACTGAACTATGCAGGCATTTGACATCCATTTTCCCGGAGCTCCATGGAGTAGTGACTCCACCGCGTAGGGTGCCACTAAGTTTATCTCCTGCCCCAAGGTTAGTTTGTCTGCCTCCTTGACTAACAGGGCTGTAGCTGCCATTGACCTCAGACAAGCTGACTACCCAGAGGCTACGGGATCAAGTCTTTTTGAAAGGTAGGCGACTGGCCAGGACCATGGTCCCAATGTCTGGGTGAGCACCCCCTTAGCAACTCCCTGTTTTTCATGCACAAACAACCGGAAGGGTTTAGAGATGTCTGGCAAAGCCAAGGCTGGGGCTGTAGTCAGGGCAGTTTTGAGCTTGTTAAAAGCCCATTGCTCTATCTCTGTCCACATCAAGGGCTGATTTCCTCCAGTGCAGGCGTACCGGGGCTTGGCTTTCTCGGCGAATCCCCAAATCCATAGCCTGCAGTACCCTACCACCCCAAGGAATTCTCGAACTTGGCGTGTTGTGGTGGGGGTGGGTATTGCAGCGCCGCTTGGACTCGGCTAGGTGCCAGTGCTCAGTTGCCCTTCTCTACGATATAGCCCAGATAAGTAACTTTCAGTTGGCAGATTTGGGCCTTTTTAGCTGAGACCCAGTAACTCAAAGTCTGTAGGGTCTTTAACAATGACTGGGTGGTCTCTTTACAGGCCTCCTGGGTTTTTGGAGCCAATGGTAAGTCGTCCATGTATTGGAGTAGTGTACACTCAGGAAACTGAGGTCAGAAGGTGGCAAGATCTTGGCTAAGTGCCTCATCAAACACAGTAGGGGAGTTTTTGAACCCCTTAGGCAGTCTTGTCCAAGTGAGTTGCCCCGAGACCCCAGTATCAGGGTCAGTCCATACAAAAGCAAATATGGGCTGGCTAACAGAGGCCAGTGGGATGCAAAAGAATGCATCCTTGAGATCCAAGACAGTGTAATGGTGGTGTTCTGGGCCCAAGAGACTTAGGAGGGTGTATAGATTTGGAACTGTAGGGTGGGCAGTTTCTACTCATTTGTTTACCTCCCTTAAGTCCTGTACAGGCTGATAGTCCTTTGTGCCTGGCTTTAAGATGGGGAACAAGGGGGTATTCCAGGGGGACTTACAGGTAGTAAGGATCCCTCCTTTTAGGAGTCTGGTTATATGTGGAGCAATTCCCCGTCTGGCTTCCTGGCTTATGGGATATTGTCGTACCTGGACTGGAGTTGCTGTTGCCAATAGCTGAACCACGACTGGGGTATGGTGACTTGCCGAGCCTGGGGAATTTGTCTCAGCCCATACTCTGGGTACATTCTCTTAGAATTGGCGGAGGAGGTCTGATATTGGTGGTTGATATGCCTCTGAGGATAAAGCTTCCTACAAGAGATACTCATCTGACAGAGCACAGGTGATGAGGATTTGCTGAGGTGGCCCTGATGCCAAGGGAGGAGGAATTGAGAGGCAAGCCTAATTCTCACCGAAAGAAATATTTGCTTGAAGTTCGTGGAGTAAGTCCTGTCCTAGGAGTGGGTATGGACACTTTGGAATGACTAAAAAGGAGTGGGTGATGGTGCTGTTCCCTAGATTAACAGATCGGTTGGTGGTCCAAGGGCTTGTCATAGTTTTTCCTGTGGTCCCCTGGATAATGTTTTTCTACTGGATAGTGGTCCTAGAGGCTGAGTAAGGACTGAGTGGGCTACCCCGGTGTTGACTAGGAAGCTGACAGGTGTGTCTCCAATCTTCAAAGTGACCCTGGGCTCCTGGGGGCTTAATAAATAAGAGCCCCGGCCCCATCAATCCTGGCTTTCTAAATTGAGAATGGCCCTTGGTGGCTTTCCCTGAGCTGTTTCTTGCCTTCTCCTCTCTGGGCACTTGTTCTTCCCATGGCCTTCCTGTCAGCAGTATGTGCACTGGTTGCATCCTAGCCTGGGCTGGGGACCCCAGGGGCTCCCCTGTGGGGCTTCCTGTCCCTGTGGGATAATTCAGGTTTCCTGAAGAGCTGCTATTACTGCTTTAGTAACTCTCTTATCCTGTTTGGCTTCTGAAGTGTCCCTATTGTAAAAAACCTTTTGGGCAATTTCCAGCAATTGGGACAAATTCATTCCCTGGAATCCCTCTAACTTCTATAACTTTCTTTTAATATCAGGGACTGACTGGGAAATGAAAGCCAGATTGATGTCCCACTGATTTTCTGGAGCCTCAAGGTCAATAGGAGTGTAGGTGCGATAAGTGTCCTGTAGACACTCAAGGAAGGCAGCTGGTGACTCCTGCAGGCCCTGAGTTACAGTCCCTACCTTGAAAAGGTTAGTGGGCTTTCAGGCTGCTCCCCTAACCCCTTCTAGTAGGTACTGGTGAAAAATGTTCAGAGCCTGTAGATCCGCTGAGGTGTTTGGGTCCCACTGGGGTCGGGTGGAAGGGAAAGTTTCATTAATTTGCTCCTGTTGCTCCTCCACCAATCCTCCCTCTGTTCCAATGATGGCCTTATGGGCCTCCTGTCTAATTCTTCCCCTTTCTTCTGCAGTAAATAGTACCTGGAGTAATTGTTGACAATCATCCAAGTTGGGGTGGTGGGTTTGTAAGACAGACTCTAGGAGCCCTGTGAGTGCCTGGGGCCTTTCAGAAAAGGGAGGGTGCTAAGCCTTTCAATTGCATAAGTCACTAGAGGAGAAGGGGATGTGGACAAAGAAGGGATGGTTCCGGTTACCTCCTTCCATTGGGGGCACCTCTCGGAGGGGTAATACCCTGAGTGGGTATGGAGCCCCACTACGGGTGTGGAGTGGGGACAAGGGCTGGCTAGCAGTGCTGTCTGGAGAGGGGTGCTGAGGCCCCTGTCCAGAGGGTCTAAAGTAAGACAGAGGTAATTCTAGATCCTCTTCTGGGGTGGAGAGAATGGCCGGTGCAGTAGGGGCCTTCTTTGGGCCAGCTAACATGACCTGAAGTCCAGCCTGTTTTATGCAGTGCTTCAGCCACGGGGGAGACCATTGGACCAAATCAAATCCAACCATTGGTCAATGTATGGAAACTGGTCAGGGTATCCAGGAGTTTCTGCAACCATTTTCCATATAGCCTGGGTAATTTTTGGGTCGTAGGTCCCAGTATCTGGCCACCCAACTGCAAAAGACAGCCATTCTGGTTCACATAAAGAGTGAAGTTTTCCAGGGGTTAATTTCACCCCATATTGGCCTGAGATCCCAACCTTGAAGTTAGCCATCATGCACTGGAGGGGGGTACAAGGCCAGGAGCTAGATGACTCCATTTGGGTTTGTTGGTTTTTTTTTTCTTTAGCTTTTGAATTTCCCCCAAGAGATTTCACTAATTTAAAACTGGCTTCACTGAGGATTTGAACCAACAACCTTGCAGTTGCAAATGCTGCACCTTGAGGCGGTGTTGCCTGCCTGAAATCCGGGTGGGGCTGGCAGCTGGCAGGAA
Organism: Plecturocebus donacophilus; assembly: GCA_004027715.1. Classification (NCBI taxonomy): domain Eukaryota; kingdom Metazoa; phylum Chordata; class Mammalia; order Primates; family Pitheciidae; genus Plecturocebus; species Plecturocebus donacophilus. The sequence goes on along the minus strand of PVKP010032573.1, from coordinate 11,204 downwards.
AAAAGCAAAACAAAACAAAACACTTTTTGTGTCAGTTTAAAACGAAGCTCGCAGCTGCTGGGCTGGCTGCGAGTTCCCTACCCCTGTGGCTTTTGGTCGCCTTGACACAGGGACCCTAAAAAGCATTAAATTCCTCTCTCCCTATCTCTCTTCTTGCTCTCTCTCTCTCTCTCTCTCTCTTCTCTGTCTGCTTTTTCTCTCTCTCTCTCTCTCCTCTCTCTCCCTGTCTCTGTCTCTTCTCTCCTCTTTCTCCACTCTCCTCTCTTCCTAATTTCTTTTCTGTCTCCTGATAGTGACTCAAGTCTTGTGTTTTTTGTAGTATTTCCAATTTTGGCAGGCATTATACTCATGTTCTGCCCTTTCCAGCACTGGTTTTAAAAGTGCCTCTACAGCTAAATCTGGTAAGTAAAGTACAATTAATTTAATGGGTCTGTCTTTTGTACGGGCCAGGGGAACAGGAGGAAGGGGCCAAGGGTGAGGATGGAATTCTCCTAAGAAGCCCCAGAGGGGCCGGTAATAGGCCTTGTATAGGCTTAGTGCCACTCAGTTGTGGTCTTCTCTTAAATGACCCCTGACATCCAGTGGCCTTGGGAAAGTTGGAGAATGACAAAACAAATGAACTAGGAGGTCACAGGGTGTGAATTTTGAATCCACCACAGTGTACAGAGTTGACAAGAGGTTTGCCAGCCTGTTCTTATTAAGCCGTGACACCCCACGTCCCAGCAGTCAGGGTGGTGCCAAAAAACTGAAAAGGGGTGGTCTTCAGAGTACTGGCCATAACAACACTTAATGTCTTTTTGACAGAACAGAATATTATCTTGTTTCCACCCCAAACGACCAAGAAGAGTTGGCACCTTTTTGTCTAGGAGTTGATTTCCCAGGACAGAGAAAAAACTACACCCAAGATGTCATGGGCAGAATTCCCTTTTGGACATAAGCTGATGAAGGGAAAAGGAAATTATACCCAATATGGGCAGAAATACTCCTGTCTTGGAGGGGGTGGCTGAGAGAACTTACAGGCCACAAGGATTATAATAAGGAAGGAAACAAAAAGAGGGCTAAAGCTATTTGCCACATGGCAGAGTCAGAAGAAGTGAGGTCTCAGTAGTAGAAGAAGAATAGGAGAAGGAAGGAGAACAGAGTTTCTTCTAGGGGCATGAATTCAGTAAAGGTCCCCTACAGCCAGTGGTCTGTTACCTACTGTAGAATATCTTCCACTCTAAGGGAAGCAGGCCTAAACCAGTGTATATCAGCCAACAGGAGTCTAACAAAACTGGTGAATCTACAATAAAGACAGAACCGCATATAGGATTGACAGACAAATATGGGTGCCCCCAAGATGGGAGACCAGTCTGATGCCTGCCCAGCCACATCCCCGGAGGGATGTTTCATAGCATCTTGGCTAAGGTGTACCTGTATAAACCTCGGGCCTGGTCACCTCAGAATTTTTAGTCCTGAGATGAATCACCATTATGCCTTATGATGTCCCCGTGGAACGTGGGTGAAGGCCCATACAAGCCCCGTAGCCTTCCAGCCGTGGGACTACATATATACACACTCACTCTCTCACTCACACTGAGGTTATGGAAAACAACTGAAAACTAAATTTCCCGAGCCTCTCGTGAGGTAGCCTGAGCCTCTGGTGAGGCAACCTGAGTCTTTAGGGAGGCAACCTGAGCCTCAAGTGACATCTCATGGTAGGCTTGCCTGGTCAGAGTTGCAATGACCGAATCTGATTCCTTGACTCAGGCCCCCCTGATGGACAGGTCCCCTGATTTCCAAACCTGACTTACCTCCGGAGGTTTCTGGGACCCTAAGGAATTTCAGGTGAATGTCGGCCGGGTAGTCGCTTATCCTCCACAGGGCTGGAACTCTAGGGCCCTGGAACATCTCAGGGGGTACCTCCCCTAGAGATCCCAGAGGTGGGAGTGGCTGCCCGAGCAAGACTCTGAGACAGCCTTTGTCTGGTGGTGGATGAAGATAAATCTTGCTGGGGCCTCCAGAATGTTATAATGGAGTGAGCATAGAAAGTCAACACCAAGACAAAAGTATGCCAAATTGCAGGGTCTTTATTGCCAGCAGCCAAGGAGGACTCATGTCTCTCCAACCCGTGGCCCTGAAAGGAGCGTGTCAAGACCTTTTATACTCGTGAAACCACCTCAGGAGTGAGGGTGAGGGGTGGGGGTGGGGGTGAGGGGCTTCAGACATTCCGAGGGCCAGTGGATTCTGTGAATCACCTCCTGGGCAGACATGAGGGTGAGGGCCTCTGGACATTCCGAGGGCCAGGGGACTTTTGACATTCTGATTGTTGCTTAAGTGGTTCACAAAAATCAAGATAAACATTTGTTTACACATTTTCTGGGTATGGTGGAAATTACAGTCCTTAATTACTTATTACAAGTCGCAGGGGCCAAGATGTTGTGGGTTCGTACTGCTTGCCTGTCACATTTGGGTTACAGAGAGCAGTTTCAACAGAAAGCTGAAGTATAGTTGAGGTATGCAGGTTTATGGGGCTTTTTACCATGTCACAGGAGCAGCAGCGGTATAGTTGCCTAACAGCCAAGCTCCCCTAACAAAGAAAGTCCCTGCCCTTTTAAAGACTGACAATTCTAGAAATTACATGTGAAAGGATCTTGGTCTTACAACTCTACAAATTACATGTGAAAGGGTCTTGATCCATGAACTACCCATGGGGTACATGCCTTAGATGAGGGTTTGATCCGTTTAAGTAAAAGAAATGGCTTTAGAAAGATTCCTCGATACCATATCCATGCTCTATAGATGGAATTGTGGTTAGCAGTAGGGGTCTTATCCTTAACCCTGATGGTGGTGCCAACTGGTCCCTCCTCTGGCTGACTTCTAGCTTCCCCATTTCAGATGCAATGTAGAAGGCCAAAGGTGATTAAGGGTCTCCTTCCTCAGTTGTAAAATATGTAATAATGGCAGTCATCCTGTCCTGGGAGTTCTTATGCCAAGACATTTGGTGTAGGGCAGGGGATGGTGACAGGTATGTGGCCAGTTCCATTTCTCATGCTGGCATTCGTTAAGGCATATTTTTTCTATCTGATCTTTATGAATTATGCAGACTGCTTCTTTTCGTTTCTCACCTCACCATAGGAACTCTGTAGATGCACCTTGTCTCCTCTCTGTTTCTGTTGAAACACAGAACTTACTTGGTTGCTTTATAATGGTGGTCTAGAGATGAGAGGAACTTTAAGGAGTCTTTTTTGTCTCCTCTGTTGGGATGTGACTGACATGAACCCTTTTCTCCTTCCTTACTCTTGTAACATCCTGGACTCAGAAAACGCTAGGGCCTATAACTGTCTCAGGTTCTATTTAGGACACAGTCTCCCTCATTGTTCTGAGATTTCTCAAATATACCAGACTGTTTTTCCCTCCCTAGAACTTAGCCCAGCAGGTGAGGACAAGGTCTTGGGCCTTCTTTCAATGTTCTCTTTGAATCCCTTCTGACCAGAGAGTTTGTCTAGTCTAGGGTTGAGCTGTATGTCCTTTCATCTGTTTTCTTTTCCAAATCACACTGTTTACAGTATAAACTTTATGGCCCTGAAAGACTTTGCAACTCAAAAGGTCTTTTTGTTTTCACAAACAAATGCCTCTGCCATGAGTTTCAAAAGACCTTTTCGCTTTTCTTTGATGCAGTTTTCTTTCCCCTGAGGCAATAAACATAAAATATCTTAGCTGCTGCCTGTGGAAGGGTGTCACGGGAAATATGGAAAAAAAAAACAACCACTTTTGGCAGTCTAAAATAATAGCTAGTTTACTTATGCCTGGTATTGGTTTAAACTTTCCCCATGGATTCCTCATTGCATATTCAAAACAATGCGGTGAAGGAAGGACTAGAAACATCCTTACTTTACAGATGAGGGAGCACAGACAAGGAACTACTTTGCTTATGGCCACACAGCTAGGAAGTAAGAGATCTGGAATTCAAGCCCAGGAAATGACTTGATCAGGTTTACATTTTTAAGTTATCACTTCTACTGCTGAGTGAGGTGTGCAGTACAGAGGAGCAAGAACAGCGGGTAAGCTAGTAAAGACACCACTGGATTATCAGAGAGGAGGACAAGGTATTGGCTCTGTGTGTGAATGTGCATACGGAAGCACGGCATGGTGAAGTAGAATAGTTCTTTGATAGATGGTTTGATGAAGCTGGAGATGAAGAGGAAAGATTTACCAGTTCGCAATTTGATCTGGACCAACTCTGAGTTCTAATGGCAACCAGGACATGTATATTCCATAGTTAAATGGGAGACTATACATTAAAAAGATAAATCTGAACCTGGTTAAATTATTAGCAAATGTAGTTATTTTGTTGGTAAAAATCAGGATATTTAGAATGTTAAAATGGTTCTGTAAACATTTTCGTTTTTTCTTTTGTACTGCTCTAGCACTGATTAGGTAGTTCTTTAGTATTCATGTAGGAAAAAAACGTGTTGTCAGTAGTTGGGGGATACTATGTGGTGTCCCTAAAGGGCTTGGTGTGAAGGATATAAATGTGCTTTCTGGCATCAAAAATGAGAAAGTATCACAGAATGGAGAAGAGAGTGAATTTATTCTTTTGGGTATGTTCTAAAATCCAGCAGCTGCCAGATGCATTGAAGATGCTCATCATATATTTGTGGAAAGCATGAGTGAATAAAAGTCCCTTTATTGAGACAGAGTAGCCCTTAACTCATGATTTGATTATATAATAGAAAAATTTCTAAAGAAGAAATGCACTGATCATAGCTGTGTATGTGGAAGGGAATTGGTTGGGGTAGACGGGCATATTTGTTGCCTTAAAAACTTAGCGAAAGTGACTCAGTGAGATTAATTTTGGTAGTGCAGAGTGAGGCACTTTTCAGGGGATAGACTACCTTGGTCTTCTACCCTGTACCTCTGGAGAGTATAAAGGCAATGGAAGAAGTCCAAGGCTTTGTTAGAGTGAGGTCAAATACTTGAATAATGACTCCCATTAGTCTGAATCTAGACTTAGCAAACATATTTTTAAATATTTTTATTATAAAAGTTGGTTTCTCATGCAAAAAGTAAAAAAGTAAACCGGCAAGAAGACTCAGGCTCCCAGTCCTCCTTACAGCAATATTCACTATTATATTTTAATAAATTATCCTTCTGTTTTTATGATGTCTCCCTGGAGCTTTAATTCCATGTTCTCTAAAGTATAAATCTAATATGTTAACAAGACAGTTTCCTGAGTTGAAAGGATAAAAACAAGACCATAGTTCATGTGAAATGCATTAGGTAGTTTGGTCCTGTAAGCAGTTAGAGTTTTGAAAGAAAATAGAATATAGCCTGGGTGTTCAAATGAAGAGACTTGATTGAGAAACTACTTGCTCAGGTGTAAAGCCAGATTAAAAGAACAAACAGGTAATGATGAGGTACTCACAGAGGGCAAATAGAAAAGTCTTTCCTACCCTTTGGACCAAAGGCACTAGGAACGGAAATAGAGTCATCAGAATCCAGTGGAAGTGGGAACCACTGAAGAGGAGTTGCCCAGTGGGAGTTCTAGTTGTGAAAAGGAGTGGCTATTTAAAGAGGCTGGCCAGAAGAAGAGCAGAGAAGGGACAAGACAGAAATACCACATCCCCTTCCTCCTTTCACTCTCTTATCTTCTGAATATGAATCATTGGCCTGAATGAAGCTGGCAAGCAAGAGAGCACAGGAGATGCCAACCGCAGCCACAAGTCAGCTTCTCTGGCCACAGAGCAGGCAGTGCAGGGGAGAGATGACTGAGGGGCTGTAGCACGTTATATGATGAGGAAGGCAAGTGTAACCTCTGAGACAGAGCCAACGAGACGTGAGAGAGCCCAGATGGACAATAACCTCTTTGTCTTTTTGTGTGCCTTCCTCATCATTTTACAATAAGAATTTATATTGCTGTTAATAGTGTGTTTCTCATATAATTTTGATAGAAAAAGCAAAATGTATTGTTTATTTGTGTACCATTGTGACATACTGAAATTCTTAGTTCTAACAAATTAGCAAGGGTCTTATTCTGATAGCAGCAGCTAGGCTGTTTGAAGTTCTAGTGTTCTGTTGAATTTAAAACAGCCTAATTTTCTCAAATATTTGTTGTTCTTTGAGGTGCTTGAGGCAAAAGATCAAAAATAAAGACTTCACACTGTGCATTTGGTACAAAAACATAAACTCCCACATGAAAAGATATATGTAGAATATTTAGTACAAAATAATGTGCCATATCCATTATTAAAATACATTATTTACAATCGTATGTTACTTAACAATGGGGTTATGTTCTGAGAAATGCATTGTTAGGTAATTTCATTGTAGTGAGAACTTCACAGAGTGTACTTACAGAAGCCTAAACTGTATAGCCTACTATGCACCTAGGCTATATGGGATAGCCTAACGCTCCCAGGCTACAAGCCTGTACAAAATGTTACTGTACTGAATACTGTAGGCAATTGCAACACAGTGGTATTTCTGTATAGAAACATATCTGCACATAGAAAAGGTAAAATAAAACACAGTATGAAAGATGAAAAGAAGTACTCCTGTATATGTGTTTATGCAAAGGCCTAGTATATTACTGAATACTCCTGTAAACTTTATAAATACTGTATACTTAGCATACACTAAATTTACGAAAAAATTTTCTTTAATAATAAATTAACCTAAGCTTATTGTAACTTTTTTAAACTTAAAAACTTTTAATTTTTTTTTAACTTTTTGACTCTTTTGTAATAACACTTGGCTTAAAACATACATTGTATAACTGCACAAAAATACTTCCTGTATATCCTTATTCTAGACGTTTTTTCTATTTTTATTGTTTTGCTTTTTAAACTTTTTTGTTAAGAAATGAAGACTCAAACACACTCATTAGCTGAGGCCTACACAGGGTCAGGATCATCCCTATCACTGCCTTCTACCTCCACATCTTATCACCCTGGAAGTTCTTTAGGAGCAATAGCATGCATGGAGCTGTCATCTCCTATGATACAATGCCTTTTTCTGGAACACCTCCTGAAGAAAGTGCCTGAGGCTGTTTACAGTTAACTTTTGTTTTGTAAGTAGATGGAGTACACTGTAAAAGAACAAAAGTATAGTATAGTAAATACATAAGCCAGTAACATAGTTGTTTATTATCATTATCAAGTATTATGTACTGAATATCATTATACTTGTTACACTTTTATATGACTGGCAGTACAGCAGGTTTTTTTTAGACAGACGTCACCACAAACACATGAGTAATGCATTGCATTATGACTTTATGATGGCTATGATGTCAGTAGGTACTGAGAATTTTTCAGCTCCATTATAATCTTATGGGACAACCATTAGATAGGTGGTCCTCACTGACCAAAGTGTTGTTATGCAGGGCATGATTATATTAATGCATATAAAATGCAATGTCATGCTTGCTTAAAAGCTGAACAAGAGAAAATCATTTGACCTTTCAAGCACCCAAAAACATCTTTGATCTATCTGGTCTATATGGGATATTTGACGGTCAGTGATAATCACTGTATCTTTAGCATTTATGGAATTTCACGAGTTCTCTATGCACCTCTGAACTTCTTCCTTTAAAAGGATGTAGAAAAGTTTTGGCAAAAAATACCATCAAAACTTTTTGACCTAGCCTCATAAATAAGAAACAAAAAAGAAAATAAGGACCTTTGCAATTTTCAAGTAAAAATAAAGTAGTGACTTAAGAGCAGTTTAAGATTGTTCAGTACTACACAAATATGAGCATTTGTATTTGAAGTATTTACATAAAATACTGGTCATGGTTCTTATCCACCAGTAACAGAGACTCACTTAAAACAGGAATTTGAATGGATATTGAGATGCTGGTAGAATTTCTGAGAAAGCTAGAGAAACAGGTTGGGAAGCAGGCAGGTAAAAAGAGAGGCCAGGCCACCAACCAGCATTGGGAGGACCCTGGTGTGGACCATTCTGTACCCTGGAACCTGGACCCAGTAGCTCATAAGGCATCTTGTGGACACTGGGCATAGTGGTGGCACCATTGCCACTGTTGTCATCCAGAAATGGATTCCCTCTGCATCACCAGCTGCCGGATCACAGTTCCAACCCACTGCATCTGATGGGCTGGCCTATGGCACATACCCACACCCTAACTAGAAGAGGCTTCTGATCTTGAGCATCTGGCTTTTCTGATTTCTATAGGAAAGGTACACTCAGCTTCCTATTAAGATTCCGAAGTTCAACTGTTCCCCCTAGAAAGTCAGTTTTATCTCTATTGCATAATAAAATTGAAAGGGGTTCAAGGTACAGTATGGAACATTTAGAGTCATGTTGGTCTTTTGCTAATCAGTTAACTTTTCCTTTGACCTGGTCTAAATGTTTGTCTCCTTTCCAGATATCTTTTAAACCAGGATTCTCACTTCATTGGAGAGATGTTTTTGTTCTATATTATTACTTTAACCTCACAATATTTGACTTAACTGATACTTATTTTGAAAGTTATATTATTAAATGAGGGAAAAATTATTATAATAAACCAGAAGAAGACAAAAACTTAATAAAACTTGATAAATGTAAGAAAGCAGAATCAGAGCAGAATCTGATGAGTCACATAAGAGCATTCTTTTTGCTTCTCAGCAAAAGCATTCCAAAAATTCAGTGACATAGACTAATATGATTCTACTGGGTGTTTTTAAAAATGTAAATGTATATCTCTAAAATAGATAACCAAAAGATGCAATAAATATTTGCTGCTAATTTGAACTTACGCTTAAATTAATTTCAAAGTGATCTCCCTTTTTACCCATTCTTAAAAAACATCGAGGATGGCAGTGTCAGGGTCTTGGTGTGGAATTTTACTGAGTGATTTCAGAAATATGACTTTTTAGATGAATTTTATAGCTGTTTATTAAATACTTTTTACATCGAAAACACCAGAATCACACATAAAAGAATAAAGTGACACCATTTCTGTTTTCAAGGAGCTTTCACTCCACTGTGGTGAGAGACATATGATGTGACTGATATAAAGCGGGAAAGCAAAAGTGCCAAATAGAGAAGTTCCAAAGCATGGCAGGCTGGAAAAAGGAGGGGTGCACTCCATTAAGAAGAAGGAGATGAGGCTGCCTTTGAACTAAGTTTTGAAAGATAAAAATAAGAAGAAAGTGGTGAAAAATTCAATATAGGATGAAGGGACTGAAATTTCAAAGATAAGATCAATTTAAGTGCCTGGCCTATTCAGAAAGCAGCAGATAAAGCTGCAGAGAAGGAACACAGGGCTCATAAAGGATGGTAAAGAATTTGGCTTGTGTTTTACACTTTCCTCTGGAGCTCTCCTGGGGCAGACACTGCTGGTAGTCTACCCCAAAACTGTACCCCTTCTTACTAGTAAACAGAATCTTCATTTTAGTCATTAGGGAGCATTCCATGGGTTGAATGCCTATTATTTTAAACCAGTTATACAATTCCTTCCCCCTTTTGCAATCACTGGTTTAGCTATGCAAGTGGGATAAAACCCTCATCACTGAGTGGTGATAAAATGCATGCTGGATGCTTTTTGGAAAAGGGACCCAAGACAGCAAGTTGATCCTGCCAGTCTTTGAACATCCTTCTGAGGATGTGTTGCTTGAAAATGTAGCCATTAACCTGTGTCCCTGAGTAGAGTAGAGAAGCCCTGAGGAGTCCTCTCTAGATTGAATTGCTGTAGTAACCAACCTTAGTACCACCTACTTGGGGACTTATTGTTATGAGGAATGAGGAGTTTTACTTCCTGCTTATGGTGATTTTGATATTTAGTTACTTGTTGTGAATGCGTTTGCAGTAATAGATTTCTCCTGTTCTGACTCAATACTGAAATCTGCTTGGGATATTCAGATGAAAGAAAATGCTGATTTTTTCATCTGTCACCCTATTTAGGAAAAATGTTTCTTGTTAGTTAGAATTACTTTTTTATTTAATACTTTTTTTTTCCTTCAGGAACAAGTTTGCTCTCTTAAGTCTGTTAAATATTGATTTAGTTGTTATACTCAAGAACAGAGGAATAGAATATGGAAAATAGTCCAATAGTTAAAAGTGCTCAGATATATTCATATGTTAGAATGTGCTTTTATTGTTTAATTGAGAAAATGAATTTTTCTGCAGAAATGTTAATATTGGTACTTTTTGTACTACTTGGGAGAATGACAGTCATCTTTATTAGGCTTCTCATATGAAGAAAATACAACCTTTCAGCAAAGTTTTCATGAAGGAGATTATTCTCCTCACTCCAGGGAGCTCAGTAAGATCTGTGCCATGGATCAGAAAACTGAACCAGGCCACGAGTACTCCTTTGGAACCTAAATTTGCTTGTTGAGATTCTGCCAGCTGAGGCTTTATTCTTTTTTCCTCACTCCTGATGATTCTTTTATTCTCCTTTTGTTTTTAGCTGGCACTACTGGAATTTCATCTATTCTGTTTTTCCCATTCAGTGCCAAATCTTTTCCTCTGATCAATGTGTTCATTTGTAATTAAAGTTGCCCCATGTACCTTGAATATATCCTCATCTAATCAAGTGAAGCCTGGCAGTCCATATACAAGTCACAGTCTCCTTTAGCTACATGATTATTTAAAACTGAGAGTGTGGTAAACTTCTGGAGTTCAAACAAAGTTGAAACCCAAAAATTCATACACAGTAACATTCATAGAGTCTTAAACATCATGAGTTTCTGAGTGTCTACTTTTTCGACTTCTTCAACTAACAAACATTACCTAAAATATCTGATTTGTATTTCTTCATTTAAATATAAAGATATAGGAGCTGTGTTTTCAAGCCATTGTTTGTGTAAAACTTTCCATAAAAAGAGTTTCCAGAGCTTCTGTACAGCAAAGGAAACAATCATCAGAGCAAACCAGCAATCAACAGAATGGGAAAAAATTTTTGCCCTCTATCCATCTGGCAAAGGGCTAATATCCATAATCTACAAAGAACTAAAACAGATTTACAAGAAAAAAACAAACAAATCCATGCAAAAGTGGGCAAAAGATATGAACAGACACTTTTCAAAAGAAGACATTGATGAGGCCAACAAACATATGAAAAATGCTCATCATCACTAGTCATTAGAGAAATGCAAATCAAAGCCACATTGAGATATCATCTCATACCACTTAGAATGGCAATCATTAAAAAAATCTTGAGACAACAGATGCTGGAGAGGATGTGGAGAAATAGGAACACTTTTACACTGTTGGTG
>PVKP010032572.1:0-25805 GCA_004027715.1 Plecturocebus donacophilus | reverse complement strand
GTGGCATGACTTCAGCTCACTGCAATGTCCTCCTCCCGGGTTCAAGCGATTCTCCTGCCTCAGCCTCCTGAGTAGCTGGGACTACAGGCACCTGCCACCACGTCCAGCTAATTTTTATATTTTTAGTAGAGACAAGGTTTCACTATGTTGGCCAGGATGGTCTTGATCTCTTGACCTCCTGATCCGCCCACCTCGACCTCCCAAAGTACTGGGATTACAGGTGTGAGCAGACAAAAAAAAATTTTTTTTATAGCAATGAGGTCTTGCTGTGTTGCTCAAGCTTGTCTTGAACTCCTGAGCTCAAGCTATCCTTCCACCTCAGGCTCCCAAAGTGCTGGGATTGCAGGCATGAGCCATTGCACCTGGCCTTTTTTTAAAAAAATATGCAACACTTCACGAATTTGCACATCATCCCTGCACAGGGGCCATGCTCATCTTCCTGTGTAGTTCTAATTTTAGTGAATGTGCTGCTGAAGTGTGTGCTCTCCTTGCCTTTGGCTTTCACAGCACTGTTCTCTGTGATTCAGTATGGAAGGACACAGTGCTATTCAAAAGATGTTTGTAGAATGGATCTAAAAGTTGCTCATATGTATTTGGCTCGCCTCTGATCGGTCATTTTAAGGGAGACTGGAAATGTAATCTTTACTGTGGGTTTAGCATGAGTTTAGCTAAAGACCAGGGCTCTAGTCCTAAGTAGTTCCAGGTCATACTTTTAACTCGTTTTCTCCTTCCCAGTGCCTGGAAGTACAGATACAGTAGTGTTAAGCCATCTTGGAAAATGTGAGCAAAGGCATGACCCTGGGCTTGGTGGGGCAAAAAGATAGGAGGAACTTGAGTCTCTGCCATCCCAGAGCCACCATGCCAACCCTAGACCGCTTACTCTTGAATTATGTGAAAGAGAAAAAAAAATACCCTCTGTCTGGTTTAAGCCTACCATTATTTGGTGTCATCATTGCATTAACTGAAACTACATCCCCGTTAAGTAGACCTAATCAGGTTTAACTTTCACTTTCAGTAGCTCTCAGATCTATATGTCCACCCTCTAAAACACTCCCAAGATCCAATCCCACATTTCAGCTACCTTTTGGACACTCCAGCTGAATGTCCAAATAGGATCTTAAAACCTAGGATCTTTAGTACATTTAAAACCAAAGTTGGCCGGTAGCGGTGGCTCGTGCCTGTAATCTCAGTGCTTTGAGAGGCTGAGGTGGGCAGATCACCCGAGGTCAGGAGTTCAAGACTAGCCTAGCCAACATGGTGAAAGCCCATCTCTACTAAAAATACAAAAATTAGCCAGGCATGGTGGTAGGCACCTGTAATCCTAGCTACTTGGGAGGCTGAGGCAGGAGAATCACTTGAATCCAGAAGCAGGGGTTGCAGTGAGCCGAAATTGCACCACTGAACTCCAGCCTGGGCAACTCCATCTCAAAAAAAAAAAAAAAAAGCAACCCATTTTTCAAGTCACCTAGGCTCCAAATCTGTGATGTCTCCCCCTCTGATGATCTCTCTTCCCAATAAATAGCCCCTCAACAACCTTAGCCCCCTGCAGTCTCTGCACGCCCCATATACTTCAACCAAATCAGACCACTTGCTTATTCCCATTCCCGAATATACCATTCTGCTTCTAGAACTATTGCAGATTCTGTACTTAACTCTACTGAAAGTCCATACCCAGCAGGCCCTTCTTTTTAAAAACATGTCTGAGTCATCCCCCAGAAGTCCATCTCAAAGCCTTGCATGAGGTAGGTATGCAAATGTTTTTCAAATTGAAGACATCAAGGGGTTTGCCCAAAGCCACATGGCTAGTTACAAATGTTCTGCCATATGAAGGGGGTCTGCACATTCAGATGATAGATGCTGTATTTCCTCCTTTCTTTATTGAGCTCACAATGTCATAAGGATATGGACTTCTTAGGAAAAGGTAGTGATTTGAGGAATTCTAAACTGCAATTTAGATAACTGTCCTGCTATTTTGAGCCTTTGGCATATCATACACTATAATTTTGTCCCTGTGCCTGTGTAATACAAGATAACTAATATAAGCATTTTATATATGTTCATGGGTTAGATGTGAATCTTTATCCAAACATGCTGTAGCCTGCCTGATTCCTTATGGGCCAGGAACACTTTTAGAATACTAAGATATATTTCAAATTCCGCTTGCTCAGTTCAAATTGAGAATCACTGTGGGATCCTGTTTAAACAAATCAGAGGGTACCACAACCAATATTTGAGCCATGTAGCTGGCTCTTACAATGAAATGTCTATAGCCAGCCTTGTTTGTGTGCTCATGATTTTTTTTGTTTTGTTTTGAGATGGAGTCTGACTGTTGCTTGGGCTGAAGTGCAGTGGCTTGATCTCGGCTCACCACAACCTGCATCTCTTGGATTCAAGTGATTCTCCTGCCTCAGCCTCCTGAATAGCTAGGACTATAAGCGTGTGCCACCATGCCAGGCTAATTTTTGTATTTTTAATAGAGACGGGGTTTCACTATGTTGGCCAGGCTGGTCTTGAACTCCTGACCTCGTGATCTGCTCTCCTCAGTCTCCCAAAGTGCTGGGTACAAGTGTGAGCCAATGCACCCAGCCGTGCTCATGATTTTTTTTTTTTTTTAAAGACAGGGTTTTACCATGTTGGTCAGGCTGGTCTTGAACTCCTGACCACAGGTGATCTGCCCACCTTGGCCTCCAAAGTGCTTGGATTACAGGCGTGAGCCGTGTGCTCATGATTTTTAAAAAAACGATATGTAGAGCCATAGGAGAAAGAAAGTGAAGCAGTATTTATTGACTACCTACTTAGGGCATGTGGCTAGATACTTTGACCATTATTACCACGACCCTACAAAGTAGATAGAAACTACAAGAAGATACAGGGAGATGGAGAGAAAGGCAAGGCGGCAAGTCCATTTGGCCAGACCTCAAATGATGGGGCCTCAATTTTGACTGCTTTTAAGAGGCAAATTTGAGCAGGGCTGTTTAAGCCTTGAACTATATCCTTCAGTTCTTTCTAAGAGCCATATTGCCCCCAGTTGCCAAGGCCTGATCACAGCTATCTGTAAATGCCAGCTGGGTTTGTGATAAAGAAACTGTTCCCTTGGCTACTCAGGAGACAGTGCTCAAAGTTATTATAATTACTCTTTATGATAACTTTCTTCCTCCAGAACCCAGAGAAATTTGCTCTTTGGGTACCATTCAGCTATTTCTGTAAATATAAAAGAAAGACTAATTACACACACTCTTGTATATTATAAATTGCATAAATGATATCTATTTTAATGTATTAGTTTGTTATATCTTTAAGTTCCTGATTTATTTTCTTAAATTCTTTATAATTTTCTACATCTTACCTTCCCCTTTATTAGCTTTAAACATAATTTATATAAAACAGAAAAATTTCACATTCAATTATGTTCTTATATACTTACACTAGATTTTTGGTCTTTTTTTTTCAGTTCTGTAACAATATTCAGATAAGTTTGCTTTTGTTTCTGTTCTGTTTTGTTTTTGATATAGGGACTCACTCTATCACCCAGGCTGGAATGCAGTGCCACAATCACAGCTCACTGCAGCCTTGGACTCCAGGCCTTGAGCAGTCCTCTCACCTTGGTCTCCCAAAGCGCTGGGATTACAAGCAAAAACCACCGCACTCAGCCCCAGGATTTTTGAAACTGGAATAGAGGGAAGAGACCAGGGCTTCTTCAATAGTGAAGCTAAGTCCATGAGACACGAGAGATACCAAAAGCCATGATCCCCTCTCTGGGGAAAAAGCTGGACTGAAAGAATAAAGCCAGGCCAGGCATGGTGACTACACCTGTAATTCCAGCACTTTGGGAGGCCAAGGTGGGTGAATCACCTGAGGTCAGGCATTCAAGACCAGCCTGATCAACCTGGAGAAACCTGTCTCTACTAAAAAAAAATACAAAATCAGCTACATGTGGTGGCACATACCTGTAATCCCAGTTACTTGGGAGGCTGAGGCAGGGGAATTGCTTGAACCTGGGAGGTAGAGGTTGTGATGAGCTGAGATTGTGCCATTGCACTCCAGCCTGGGCAAAAAGAGTGAAACTCCATAAAAAAGAAAGATGGAAGGGAAGAATGGAAGGGAACAGAAGGGAAAGGAAGGGAAGGGGCCAACATGTCAGGGGTGGAGAGAGGGGAGTGTGAAGGAAACCAGGAGGGAGTATCCTGGGGACATTTTAGTCCTCATTCCAGTTATCCCTTATTCTAGATGCTCTAGAATCCTACCACCACATTATCTTGTTTGCTCAAACTGGGCCAAGCCATCTTTATACAACTGCTAAATGGCAGAGCAAAGAGGCCTGGATGAGTGAGTCTGACTCCTGAGCCTGTGCTCTTTTCGCTGCAGGAAACTAAGTTTCATGTAATTGCTCAGGTCTTATCCCTAACAACATGGGAATGAACAGCACAAAAGCACCAAACCCAGCCCTTCAACTTCACGTGACTCATGCCCATTTCAGCCTCAATCTTCTACAACACGTGGAAAACTGATGTTCTTACTGGTGGTGTACATTGCAAGATGACACATACACCTAAGGGCATGGGTTCCGAAGGAAATGTTACACTCCCAGCTGTGTGTCTACACTGAACTTGGATGGGGTATGGTGAATAATCAGCCCCACAAAGCCACACCCGGGCAAACTCGTACATACTTGGAAGAATGAGAGAATGTGGAAAATCTGAATTAAGGCAAAGGTAACAGGCCTCTACATGGTTATATGCTTTGCTGCTCCCAACGTACTTTCCCACGTTATCTTGTTTTGAATCTCATGGCAATCCCAGAGGGACAAAGAGCAGGCATAGTATCAACTACATTTTACAGAAAACTATGAAAAAACAGTTGCCACAGTGCCAAGGGCAGAGCAGATGCTCAGTAAACTCCTTCCTTCATTCCATGTTCTTTGGATGCTCAGTGACCATATGATGCAGAAACAAATGTGGCTCTGTAGCATGAAGTGACTCATCCAATGTGACACAGCTAATCAGAGGGCAGAGGAGGCACTTAAACTTGGGTTTTCTTGCCCTGGGCCACGCTATACAAAGCTAAATCCCAAACTGTGAGCATTTCTACCCACTTCCTGGATTCATGTACTGCAAGTTCAGAGACCTTAATTCCCCACTGCATGAAAGAGGCATTTCTCATGCCTGCCAGCCCTGCAGAAAATTCTTCAAATAAATACTTGCTGACCCTAGAAATGATTAGATCTTCCAGCATTGAAAGATCTTGCTTCTCAGGCAAGCTGTATCCGAAACCTATGGCTCAAGCACAAAAACGCTCAAGAAAAAAAACATGAATACCACAGGAGCTAGCAAATAATTTATGATTCGGACATGCAGCCCCAAGCTCCTTTTGCTCCTCTCGGTGGCATGTGAAGCTAATTTGAGGAGGCAGCAGGACATTCCATTGCCTGAAACTCACAGAGGTGAAAACCCTGCCCTTCTATTAGTAGGCAATCCCAGCGGTAGAAAAACGTGATTTCTCCTGCTGAGCACATGAAGATGATTCGGGCCTGTCATTGCCTTATTCCCTTGCCACCAGAAGAATATCAGTTCCGACATCACATGCAGAAATTAGATCAAAATGTAAATGGGGGCGGAGGCAGTGCTGTCGCTTGGGGAATCTCCCTCAGCTGAAGTTACAGAAGTGCTCCCTGCACCCACAGGGAGACATCTGTCATTGACTTTCCTGGCACCTGACAGATGCTCCTGTTCCCTGGGCAGGCAGAATCCACTGGGTGTGAATATCTAACTCAAATCTGTCTTGGACCATCTGAGCTCCTGGCTAGATTCCAACCAGACCCAATCCTGAGGAAATAAATAGAATAATCCTCATGGGGAGATGATTTGCTCCTTTGGACAGACTCTTCCAGGTCAGCCATGACCAGCCTGGGCTCCCTCTCAGTTCTGGGAAAAATGAGAACCCAAATGTATCCTAGGTCGCAGGGTGGCTCTAGGCATTTGGTCATACAGGCAAGCAAGCAACTAAGAAAAGCAACTAAGCACCCAGTATGTGCTAGGAGCTGTGGAAGATTCAACAGTGGCAAAAAGCCTTTTTTTTTCGAGACAGGGGTCTTGCTCTGTTGTCCAGGTTGGAGTGCAGTGGTGCAATCACAGCTCAATGCAACCTCGCAGAAAAGCCTTCTTCTTCTTCTTTTTTTTTTTTAGACAGAGTCTTGCTCTGTCACTGAAGTTGGAGTGCAGTGCCTCCTGGGCTTAAGCGATCCTCCCACCTCAGCCTCTGGAGTACCTGAAACTACAGGTGTGCGCCACCATGCCTGACTAATTTTTACATTTTTTCATAGAGACAGGGTCTGTCTCTCTCTCTCTCTCTCTCTTTTTTTTAAAGAGATGGGCTTTCACTATGTTGGCCAGGATGGCCTTGATCTCCTGACCCTGTGATCCACACACCTCGGCCTCCCAAAGTGCTGGGATTACAGGCGTGAGCCACTGCGTCTGGCCGAGACAGGATCTCACTATGTTGCCTAGACTGGTCTCAAACTCTTGGGCTTAAGGGATCTGCCCACCTTGGCCTCCCAAAGTGCTGGTATTACAAGCACGCACCACTGTGCCTGGCTGGGAAGAGCCTTCTTTCTATAATCTTTAGAGGAAGTAAGTCACGTTACAGCAATTAATTCATTTAATAGACATTCTTAGAACTGAAATTAGTACTAGGAAAATTAGTACAAGGAAAGATGAGAACATTCTGGAAAGCATTTTTTTTTTTTTGGCCAATTTATTTATTTATTTATTTATTTTTAAGACAACGGAACTCTTGACTTTATTTCAGCCTTTTTTTTTTTTTAAGACAGGGTCTCACCGTGTTGGTCAGGCTGGTCTTGAACTCCTGACCTCAGGCGATCCGCCCACCTTGGCCTCCAAAGTGCTTGGATTACAGGTGTGAGCCATCACGCCCGGCCTCTTTTTTTTTTTTTTTTATGAGACAGAGTTTCCCTCTTGTCGCCCAGGCTAGAGTGCAATGGCGTGATCTCAGCTCACCACTACCTCCACCTCCTGGGTTCAAGCGATTCTGCTGCCTCAGACTCTCAAGTAGCTGGGATTGCAGGCATGCGCCACCACGCCTGGCTCAATTTTTTTTTTTTTTTTTTGAGATGGAGTTTTGCTCTTGTTGCCCAAGCTGGAGTTTTGCTCTTGTTGCCCAGTCTGGAGTGAAAACCTGATCTTGGCTCACTGCAACCTCCACCTCTCAGGTTCAAGAGTGATTCTCCTGCCTCAGACTTCGAAGTAGCTGAGATTATAGGTACGCGCCACAATGCCTGGCTAATTTTTTGTATTTTTAGTAGATATGGGGTTTCACCATGTTAGCCAGGCTGGTCTCAAACTCCTGACCTCAGGTGATCCACCGGCCTTGGCCTCCTAAAGTGCTGGGATTACAGGTGTGAGCCACCACATCCAGCTATTTTAAAAGGAAAGACTTTTATAGAATACTAGGAAGGGAGTCATCTGTAATTCTCTTGTAAAAGACCAGGACAAATTAAAATTAATTGCAAGCCCTTAAGGGTAACTGAAACACTTAGAATAATACACCTTGGTGCATAAAATTATAATGGCATTCCAAAGAGGCCTGAGCACAGATATCAGCACAGCTTCTCCTGCACACTGGGATATCCAACAGGGGCAGTTGTTTCCATGTTTTCTCATCAGTCACTCATTAACATCCACTTGTCTGGCCAAGTCATTCAGGAGATGCTTGACTCCTACTAACTCAGAAAAACCTGGAACATGTGGCAAGCTCTGCAGGAAAAAGATGTTTTTTGGGCTGGGAGCCGTGACTTATGCCTGTAATCCTTGCACTTTGGGAGGCCAAAGTGGGTGGCTCGCTTGAGGTCAGGAGTTCGAGACCAGCCTAGCCAATATGATGAAACCCCTGTCACTACTAAAAATACAAAAATTAGCAGGGCATGTAGTCCCAGCTACTCAGGAGGCTGAACAGGAGAATCGCTTGAACCTGGGGAGCAGAGATTGCAGTAAGCTGAGATCCCGCAATTGCACTCCAGCCCGGGAGTCACAGCAAGACTCTGTCTCAAAAAAAAAAAAAAGAGGAAGAAGTTTACTGATTGCAGAAAAGTAATCGTTTGGTAAGTGAAAGGGGTAGGCTGATACTCAGTCCTTATCCTGATTTCCAGTTCAAATCTGAGAAGATTATAGGGCTAGAAAAAGTGTGTCTGTTCTCAGAAATTCTGGAACAAGCAGGCAACATTTTGAAAAAGCTTTTTGAGCCAAGAACAAACTTGAGTCCACATCCCTTTTCCTGGTGTTTTCTCTCTCTTTCTTTTTTTTGCCCAGGCTGGAGTACAGTGGTGCGATCTTGGCTTACAGCACCTCCACCTCCCGGGTTCAAGCAATTCTTCTGCCTCAGCCTCTCGAGTAGCTGGAATTACAGGTGCCCATCACCATGCCTGGCTAACTTTTTTATATTTTTAGTCAAGACAGGGTTTCATCATGTTGGCCAGCCTGGTCTCGAACTCCTGATCCACCTGCCTCTCCCTCCCAAAGTGTTGGGATTGTAGGTGTGAGCCACTGCACCCGGCCCAGCACTTGGTGCTTTTTCTTTTTTTCTTTTCTTTTTTTTTTTTTTTTTTTTAAACTATGAAGATGGGTTTTCACCATGTTGTTCAGGCTGGTCTTGAACTCCAGACCTCAGGTGATCCGCCCACCTTGGCCTCCAAAGTGCTTGGATTACAGGCGTGAGCCACCTCGCCCAGCCACTTGGTGCTTTTTCAAGTAATCCTCTGCTGAGACTGGCTGCTTCCTTTCCTGCTACAAGGATTTGCCTCACCTAACTTCTTTAAGCCTCAATTGTGTCACCTGCACAGTAAAATAATAGTAGGTAATGCCTACCTCACATGCTGCCTGAGGATTAAATATATTAACTCTGGTGAAGTGATTAGACAGAACTTAGCACCTAACACTCAGCCAGTGTGAGAGATGACACTGCCATCACCATCATTATTTCCAGTATTTCCAGCTGTCCTTGCCCCCTCACACCCAGTTCTTTGCCAATTCTATTCTTTCTCACTCGCCATTTATTGTTCATTTGGAAATATTTTCCTTGGATCCTGTTTTTGTCCTCTGCACAGGTTTTTTTCCATATATTATCCATATGTGATTTCCAAACATTGCTTTAATAGCAAGAGCCTAACAAGGTCATTTTCACAACCTCCTTGTCTTGTGTTAATGAGCAGTGAAGTGAATGCCACACAGGCTAGAGGTAATTATGGCTTTATTTACAAAACAGCTGACATTGAAGAGTTGTATTTGAGAGACCAAAGTAACCAACCATCTTGAGTTGCCTAGGACTGACTGGGTTCCCAGGACACAGGATCTTCAGTGGCCAAATCGGGGAAGTCTTGTGCAAACTGGGACAAGTTGATCACCGTCAGCGGAAGAGCATAATGTAGGCTCTGGAAACTGGATTCAAATTCTTTTCTTTTGAAACGTGGTGGCTAAAGGAGACAGAGCTGTGGAGAAGCCAGTGTCCGAACTCTGCCCCCACCCCACCTAGTCCTGCCTTCCTGGACTCAAATTCTGATTCTGCTATTTCCTAACTGTGTAAACTTGGACAAGTTACTTCACTTCTCTGAGCCTCAGTTTTCTCATCTGTAAAATGGAGATAACAGAAGTACCCACACAGGATTATTGTGAGAATTAAATGAGTTAATAAATGTAAACAGCTCAGGATCACATCTGGCACATAGTATCTGCATGACATATGTCACCCACTATTACTGATTCAAAATTTTACAATATCAAAGCATAATCTAAATGTACAATAAAATCCCTTTTAGCTGGGTGAAGTGGCTCACATCAATAATCCCAGCTATTCTGGAGGCTGAGGCAGGAGGATCGCTTAAGGCCAAGAGTTCAAGGCTGCAGTGAGTTGTAATCCTGTTACTGCACTCCAGCCTGGGTGGCAGAGTTAGACCCTGTCTCTCTCTCTCTTTTTTTTTTTTTTCCTGGAGATAGGGTTTTGCTCTTGTTGCCCAGGCTGGAGTGCAATGGCCTTGTCTCTGCTCAGTGCAAACTCTGCCTCCCAGGTTCAAGTGATTCTCCTGACTCAGCCTCCTGAGTAGCTGTGATTATAGTTACTTGCCACCATGCCTAGTTAATTTTTGTATTTTTAGTAGAGACAGGGTTTCACCATGTTGGTCAGGCTGACCTCAAACCCCTGATCTCAGGTGATCCACTTGCCTTACCCTCCCAAAGTGCTGGGATTATAGGTGTGAGCCACCACGCCTGGCCAAGACCCTATCTCTTAAAAAAAATAAAATCTCTGTTGACCAGACAAATTTCAGCGTGTATCTTTAACCAAAAAAATTTTTTTGTTTCAGTACTTCCCTTTTAACTGGAAATACAAAAGCTGAATAAACCAATACTTTGTTCTCCCCAAATGTAGAGTCCAGGCTTAGTCTTAGGTGTCGCTATGATATTAGCCTAAATAACTTACACATATTTGCTGTCATGTATATCATGTATATCATTGCTGATGCTAAACATAATCACTCCGAAGCAAGTCCCTTGATCCTAAATCAAGAAGTATCCAGCCCAGGAGTTCTGGGCTGTAGTGCGCTATGCCGATCGAGTGTCCGCACTAAGTTCGGCATCAATAGGGTGACCTCCCGGGAGCGGGGAACCACCAGGTTGCCTAAGGAGGGGTGAACCAGCCCAGGTCGGAAATGGAGCAGGTCAAAACTCCCGTGCTGATCAGTAGTGCGATCTTGCCTGTGAATAGCCACTGCACTTCAGTCTGGGCAACATGGCATGACCCTGTCTTATATAAAAAAAAAAAAAAAAAAAAAAAAAACCTACAACAAGCATTCTAAAAGAATAGGTTTCTTTGGGTTTTTTTGTTTTTGTTTTTTGGGGGATGAGGTTTCACTCTTCTTGCCCAGGCTGGAGCGCAATGGCACGATCTCAGCTCACTGCAACCTCTGCCTCCGAGGTTCAAGCAATTCTCCTGCCTCAGCCTCCCAACTATCTGGGAATACAGGCGCCCAGCACCACGCACAGCTAATTTTTGTATTTTTTAGTAGAGATGGGGTTTCGCCATGTTGGCCAGGCTGGTCTCGAACTCCTGACCTCAGGTGATCCATCCACCTCAGCATTCTAAAATGCTGGGATTACAGGCATGAGCCACCGAATCTGGCATGAAAAAAAAAAGATTTTTGTTAACCCTCCTTTAACCAGAAAACTCCATTATCCAGAACTTCGTATATTCCCAAACATGTACTGTTTTTTTTTCAATTTTAGCCATAGAAACCCTAAATCCATGCTGTAGTATAGAAAAATGGGAATAGTTCTACTACAACCCCAAACTATCTGTGCATCAACATCATTCTCCTTTTTTTTTTTTTTTTTTTGAGACCAAGTCTCACTCTGTCGCCCAGCCTGGAGTGCAGTGGCGTGATCTTGGCTCAGTACAACCTCTGCCTCCCGGATTCAAGCAATTCTCCTGCCTCAGCCTCCTGAGCAGCTGGGACTACAGGCACGTGCCACCAAGCCCAGCTGATTTTTTATATTTTTAGTAGAGATGGGATTTCACCATATTGGCCAGGCTGGTCTTGAACTCCTGACCTTGTGATCCACCAGCCTCGGCCTCCCAAAGTGCTGGGATTACAGGCATGAGCAACCGCGCCCAGCCCCTCTTTTTTTTCTTTTTATTTTTTTTTAAATTCGGTCTCCATAGAGACTGTCAAAAATTGCCAATGCTGACTATATTTCAAGTCGTCATGGCGGGGTATTGGGAACAGTTTTCAATTAGCAATAATCGAGCCTCGGATAAACCTCGTTGGCTACGATACTGCCACTGCGCAAAGTTCCCTCTTTTTTTTTCTAAAGAGAATATTCTCTTTAATCTGGACCCGTCTATCTGTGACAAACATGGTCCCTCAACAGGACCATTCATTCAACAAACACTGAGAATCTTATGTTTCAGGCACTCTTCTTGCAGGCACTGATGATAAGCATTGGAAAACAAGACAGAAATATCTCTGCTCTCATAGAGCTTCCAATCTGGCCACAGATCAATAAGTAAACAGGATGGTGTTTGGTAGTATGGGTCGGAAAGGTGTGATATCTTTCCTCACCTTCTATCATAAGGGTCATGGCTGACATTCAAAACAAAAGACAGATTAACAAGAGAAAAGAATAACAAATGAATTTAATCAAACTTTTCTTTTAATTAAAAGAATAACAAATGAATCTAATCAAAGTTGCCTTCAGAATAATGACCCATAGACCCAGGGAAAACAATTTTGACACTTAGATTCTATGAAGAATGGACAGCCATGTAGAAGTGATTGCATGAAAGTGTGTGATCTAACCAGGAGTGGTGGGTCATGTCTGTATTCCCAGTATTTTGGGAGGCTGAGGCAAGGGGATTGCTTAATCCCAGCAGTTCAAGACCAGCCTGGGCAACATAATAAAACTCTGGTCTCTACAAAAAATATATATATATATATTTTTTTTAATTTTTATTTTTATTTTTTTGAGATGGAGTCTTGCTCTGTCACCCACACTAGAGTGCAGTGGCGCGATCTTGGCTCACTGCAACCTCTGCCTTCTGGGTTCAAGCGATTCTCCTGCCTCAGGCTCCTGAGTAGCTGGGATTACAGGCACTGCCACCATGCCCAGCTAATTTTTGTATTTTTAGTAGAGATGTGGTTTCACCACATTTGCCAGGCTGGTCTCAAACTCCTAACCTCATGATCCACCTGCCTCAGCCTCCCAAATTGCTGGGATTACAGATGTGAGCCACTGCATCCAGACAAAAAAAAAATTTTTTTTTAATTAGCTAGACATGGTGGTATATGCCTGTAGTCCCAGCTACTTAGAGGGCTTAGATGAGAGGATTCCTTGAGTCCAGGAAGTTGAGGCTGTAGCGAGCCATGATCATGACACTACACTCTAACCTGGGCAATAAAGTGAGATACTGTCTCAAAAAAAAAAAAAAGTATGATCTTTAGCAATTGACAAGGAGAAAACCCAGCAAGATCTGTCCATTTAGATTCTTCTTGGCCTCTCTGTGTAGCATTTCTTCTCCCTTCCCTCCCCAATTTGTATGAGACAGGACATTTCTGGAATGAGGGTTTTCCGGGGAGAAGAAAGAGAGTGACCTTTCTAAGTTTTATGTCTTGCTTTGGGAGAGAGGGTTTCTAGCTTCTATGAGCTGCCATGGGGAAGAGGTATTCTGATCCTATGACTCACTTCAGGGGAGAAAAAGGGATGGAAGACAGGAGGGGAGGAGAAAGTCAGGCAGACTTTGCCTCTGAGGCCTTCCAGTCTCCTTTCATTCAAAGTGCTCAGCCTGCCAAAGCACCATATTTCGGGAGTATCACTTTCTGAGCCCTGACAGTAGCAATAATGGCTATGGCCATTCATTCATTCGTTCATTCATCTGACATTCATTCAAACAAGCTGTAGTGAGTTTCAACAATGGGCTGGGCGCTGTGCTAGGTGCTGAAGATGCATCAATGAGCAAAACGTGACAAAGATCCCTGCTCACTGGACCTTATGTTCCAGCTCCTGGAGATGACAGAAGTGGGGTTTGGAGATGGGAAATCGTATTTTAGAAGCCGGGCCAGAGAATGCTTCTTTGAGAAAGGGACTTTAGCTGAAGGGGAGCCTCTCCAAGAGCCTGGTAAGGAGAACAGCAGGTGCAAAGGCCCTGAGGCAGGAAGGCAGCTTCCAGAAATAGAAAGGAGGCTAGTGGGCCAGGTGTGGTGGCTCGAATCTATAAGCCCAGCACTTTGGGAGGCCGAGGTGGGAAGATTACTTGAGGTCAGGAGTTTGAGACCAGCCTAACCAATAGGTGAAACCCCATCTCTACTAAAAATACAAAAAGTAGTCGGGTGTGGTGGTGCATGCCTATAGTCCCATCTCCTCAGGAGGCTGAGACAAGAGAATCACTTGAACCCAGGAGGTGGAGGTTGCAGTGAGCCAAGATCACACCACTGCACTCCAGCCTGGGCAACAGAACAAGACCCCATCTCAGAAAAAAAAAAAAGAGAGGAGGCTAGTGGAGCTTAAGCAAAGCTTCGCAGAACTCACACTTTGTGAAAAATTTCACAGGTCCCCCAAACTTTGTTTGTTTGAGATGGAGTCTCGCTCTGTTGCCCAGGCTGGAGTGCAGTGGTATGATCTCAGCTCACTGTAACCTCCGCCTCCTGGGTTTAAGCCATTCTCTCTCCTGCCTCAGCTTCCTTAGTAGCTGGGATTACAGGCATGAGCCACCACGCCCAGCTAGTTTTTGTATTTTTAGTAGACAGGGTTTCAACATATTGGCCAGGCTGGTCTTGAACTCCTGACCTTGTGATCCACCTGCCTTGGCCTCTCAAAGTGCTGGGATTACAGGTGTGAGCCACTACTCCCAACCTTTTTTTTTTTTTATTGGACTAGGCTGGAGTGCAGTGGCATGATCATAGCTCACTACAGCCTTGATCTTTGATCTCCCAAGTGATGCTTCCTCTTCAGCCTCCCTAGTAGCTGGGGCTACAGGCATGCACCATCACACTTGGCTAATTTATTTTTATTTTTAATAGAGACCAGATCTCGCTATGTTGCCGAGGCTGGTTTTGAACTCCTGAACTCAAGCAATCCACCTGCCTAGGCCTCCCAAAGTGCTGGGATTACAGGCATGAGCCACCGCTCCCAGCCCAGGTCCCCAAACTTTCAAACTATAGTTGGACAGTAGGATCTGGGGGTGCTGGGAAGGGGAAAGACTTCACTTCCTTTTACTTACCTCGTTCCTGTGCCTGGGACAGACTCCTGAAAGGGGCAGAACAGTTCTCTAATCCCAAACTCCCAGGGAAGTGAGAGTGCCGGTGAGGAAATACTGGTGCGCTGCCGCCTGCCATGCTGGGAGCCAGTCGTCCCTCTCCAAACTACAGAGGCTTCCCCTGCTGGGCGCATTACCTTTCCCTTTCTGGAGTAGAGGCACCCAGGCACGTGCTATAATAGGTATACTAAATTTTTCCAGCATCCAAACATCGCCTCTCACTTCCCTGCTTTGTTAGAGCCCTGATTTTTTTTCTGCCCCCAGGTGCGGAACAACGGAAGATAAGCTGGGTTGGATCTGCTTTCATTAGGTCTGTTTGTTTTCTCCACTTAGGGAATTCCTCTCACCCCCTAAGCAGTCTAGACAAACCCGTTTTCAGTCTTGTGTATTTTCCACCTCTGGGTGTGAGGCCCAACAACTGGCAAAGGCATCTCCACTGGGCAGCCAGCAGCCACTCTGCAAAGGTGTAACATGATGCTTTTGGGGGTAATTTACACTGAAAGGACATGTTGAAAGTTATTCTTAATTTGCAGCTCGCTGGCATTTCACACAATGATAAAACTCAGTGGTACTCCCAGAAAGGGGCCCCTCTAGGCCAGGTCAGTGATGCTTTTTGCATTTCTCTCTCCCTGTCTCTCTCACAGACAGACAGACAGACAGACACACACACACACACACACACACACACACACACACCTGTGATTTGCCACCTTTCCATTTACTTTAGAGGGAAAAAGGAGTTCAGAGCCACACCCGGAGCTGGCAGGCAGGGACGGGGTGGGTCAGGACCTTCTCTTCAACATTCACTGATGTCAGAATGACCCACCCTCCCGCGCCCCAGGACTCAGCACTTCCTCTGCTTCCCAGCCACTTCTGGGAAGACTCTCCCTTCCCCAAGGGTGCCGAGAAAACTGGCTTCTTAAAGTGCAAGAGAATGTAGGAGAAGCCCCATCTTAAATTAGGTTGGACAGCTGCCTCCTTAGAATAGTAGGTTTTCAGAAGCTGATGGAGTTAATATCGCCTGTTTCCATGAGCAGCTTGAAGAGAGGTGTCTACATAGAGAAAGAGGACCCCAGTGGAGCAGGACCCCAATTCCTAGTCCTGGGAAGAGACAGTGGGATCACCAAAACATGGTTTAGAGAGGCTTCCCCGACTCCTGTGATCAACCAGCCCCACCCCCTGACTTTGATGGGCGCTGTTGATTAATACTGTTCCCCAATCTTTTGTAAATGCCAAGCCGCACTCCTACCCTCCATGTTGTCACCCTTTATGCCCTACTGGATAGAAATTTTGGACTGGGTGTGGTGGCTCACGCCTGTAATCCCAGCACTTTGGGAGGCTGGGCAAGTGATCACCTGAGGTCAGGAATTCGAGACCAGCATGACCAACATGGTGAAACCCCATCTCTACTAAAAATTCAAAAATTAGCCCAGTGTGGTGGTGCATGCCTGTAATCCCAGCTACGCTGGAGGTTGAGGCGGAGAATAGCTTGAACCTGGGAGGCAGAGGTTGCAGTGAGCTGAGATAGCACCATTGTACTACTCCAGCCTACACAACAAGAGCGAATCTCCATCTCGGGGGAAAAAAAAGAAATTTTGAAGCCACGCTAGTACAATAATAACAATAAAAATAAGTTGGTCCGAGTGTTGTGGGTTACTGTTAAGCTGATTTAACAATAAAAATAACAATAACTGAGAAGCCAGTTAAGACCATCTGCCATCTACACTCTCAACCCCCAAGTATTTCACATAGAATGCTTTGCCAGGCACAGTGGCTCACACCTGTAATCCCAAAACTTTGGGAGGCCAAAGCAGGCAGATCACCTGAGGTCAGGAGTTCAAGACCAGCCTGACCAATATGGAGAAACCCTGACTCTACTAATTAGCTGGGCATGGTGGCACATGCTTGTAATCCCAGCTACTCCGGAGGCTGAGGCAGAAGAATCACTGAAACCTGTGAGGCGGAGGCTGCAGTGAGCTGAGATCTCGCCATTGCACTCCAGCCTGGGCAACAAGAGCGAAACTCCATCTCAAAAAAAAAAAAAAAAAAAAGAATTATAGAATGCTTCATAACTTATACACCCTTTTCCCCTTAAGTTACTGATTTCATTTCATGAACCCATAAGATAATAGTTTAGGGCTATTAGCCCCATTTTACTACAGAAATAAATATAGTAAAATAAATGGAAAATTCCAGAAACTTCTCATAATTTTTAAATTACATGCTGTTCTGAATAGTGTGACGAAATCTGACACCTTCCTGCTGTGTCCTGCCTGGGACTTAAGTCACCCCTTTGTCCAGTATATCCATGCTGTCCACTGAACAATGTACAGAGGAAACTGATGCTCAGAGAAGTTAAGTAAGTTGTCGAAGGTCATCAAGCCAATACAGGAAGTAGTGAAATAGGGACCCAGATCCAAGCTTCTCAATTCCTCGTTCAAAAGGCTGAACCCTGTGTCCCCTCTGCTCCGTGTAACCTCAGCTCCTCCTCCACCCACATCTCTAGTTGGAAAACAGAGACCACGTGTGCTGGGGTTGGCTGGGGAAAGAAGGAGAACCAACTTTCCCTTGGGAGGTGGTGAAGCATGCACTCAGTTACAGACTCATTAGGATGATTAAATCGTCCTGGGCCGGTGACAGATTATAAGACTGGAGTCAGGTGGACAATGAACGGAGTGAGCCTCTGGGATGGCTCAACCCACATGAACCATTCATCATCAGGAGCCGGCAGAGCCCACTGGGCTCCTTGGCACCTCTGGGGACAAGACAGTCTGGGTCTCTGATGAGCCAGATGTTGTGTCCTGCCATTTGCATCTAAAATTCCTCGTTTCCTGGCGTGGATTGATGGAGGAGGCAAAAAAGGGTGCTATAATGGGGTTGGCACTTTCAGCTCCTTTCCGAACCCCATTTAGGGTAGCCTCAGGGAGGAAGTTCCCCAAAGGTTAAATGGCTGTAGGTGACAGCAGGAATACAATTGAAGAATTGGCTAAGAAGTGTTGGAGGCCTGTGGAGGGGCAATTTGGCAGAATCCATCAGGCATTCAAACAAATGAATTTATTCTACAAACATATTCTCTCATGGGCCAAATGAAGCATTCATGAAGACATTCACTACAGCATTTGTTCAATACCTAAACAAGTGCTGGTATTGAACAAATGCCTACGAAGCACTGAAGATAGAGCAGAGGACATAACAAAGTAGCTGCTTTCATGGGCTTTCATTCAAGAGAGGGATTCATTCTTTTTTTATTTTATTTTATTATTTTTTGAGACAGAGTCTCCCTCTGTCGCCAGGCACCAGGCGGCTGGAGTGCAATGGTGCGATCTCGGCTCACTGCAACCTCTGCCTCCCAGTTTCAAGCAATTCTCCTGCCTCAGCCTCCTGAGTAGCTGGGACTGCAGGCATGCGCCACCATGCCCAGCTAATTTTTGTATTTTTAGTAGAGACAGGGTTTCACCATGTTGGCCAGGATGGTCTTGATCTCTTGACTTCGTGATCCACCCACCTCGGCCTCCCAAAGTGCTGGGATTACAGGCATGAGCCACCGTGCCCGACGGATTCATTCATTTTTATTTTTTCTTCTAGAGACAGGGTCTCTATTGCCCAAGCTGGAGTGCGGTTGTGCAATCACAGCTCACTGCAGCCTCAAACTCCTGAGTTCAAGCAATCCTCCCACCTCAGCCTCCCAAGTAGCTGGGACTACAGGCATATGCCAACATACCCGGCTAATTTTTTTTTCTAATTTGGTGTAGAGATGGGCCTCATTTTGTTGCCCAGGCTGGTCTGGAACTCCTAGGCTCAAGCAATTCTCCCACTTCAGCCCCACAAAGTGCCCAAAGGTTTTGAGCCGCAGCACTCTGTCTCAATAAATTTGTACTGAGCCCCTACTATGTACCAGGCTTTGTTCTAGGATAGGGTTGCCAGATAAAATGTAGATCTCTCTGCTAAATTTGAATTTCAGATAAACAGCAACATTTGGTTTAGTATTACTATTCCTCAAATATCCTACCCTCTTGGGTCATAAGTATGAAACATGTTTATGCTAAGGAATTACGGTAGTCCCATGTTATCTTGTGGGGGATACTTTCCAAGACCCCAATTAATGCCTGAAACTGCAGATAGTAGTATATTATGGTTTTTTTTTTCCCTTACATGCCTTTGATAAAGTTTAATTTCTAGAATAGGTGCAGTAGGAGAGATTAACAACAATAATAAAATAGAACAATTATGACAATTTGCCAGCATCACTACTCTTGCACTTTGGGGTCATTAAGTAAAATAAGGGTTACTTGAACACAAGCACTGCAATACTGAAATAGACAATCTGATAATCCAGACAGCTGCAAAGTGACTAACAGGCCGAGAGCATATACAGCATGGATACACTGGATAAAGGGGTGACTTAAGTCCCAGCCAGGCCACAGTGGGAAGGTGTGAGATTTCATCACACTTGTCAGAACAGCATGTAATTTAAAAATTATGAGTTGTTTTTTTCTGGAATTTTCCATTTAATGTTTTCAGACTGCCATTGACCATGGGTAACTGAAATCCCAGTAAGTGAAACTACGGATAAGGGGGTTCTACTGTGTTCCTTGTTATCTGCATTTCAAATTCAAAATTGAAATTTCAAATTAAAAAATTGAATCTCAAATTCAAAACTGGGCAGCCTGTATTTTAATTTGCTCAATCTGGCAAGCCTATTCTAAGAGTATTGCTTATAGAAGAAAAGGTTAGGGAATAACCTAAGTGTCCATCAATAAGGGACCCATGAAGTGAATTATGGTAAATCCAACAACAGGAAATTGTTACTAAAGAAATAATGAGGTAGGTTTATATGATGACTTGGAATTCTTTCCACAATGCATAGTTAGGTGAAAAGAGAAAGGTTCAAAATAGTGTACAACATATCCCGCCATCTGGTAAAGAACAATAAATATGGAGATATGTACATATATTTCATCAAAGCATAGACTCTTTGCAAGATGCACAGAGATGGGTAGCAATGCTTCTTTTTGCAGAAAAGGAACAAGAAAACTAGGAATAATAGCGGAGCACCAACCTACACCTAGGCTGGAGTGCAATGGTGCGATCACAGCTCACTGCAGCCTCGACCTCCGGGCTCAGGTGATCCTTCCACCTTCCCAAGTAGCTGGGAAGCTAATATGGGAGGATCACCTGAGCCTGGATGCTCAGCTAATTTTTGTATTTTTTGTAGAGTAGGGGAGTTTGTCATGTTGCCCAGGCTGGCCTTCTGTGTCTTTTGAATTTTGAAATATATCTACACTAAACTGATGTTTTTTCTTTTCTTTCTTTCTTTCTTTTTTTGGGGGGGATAGGGTCTCGCTCTGTTGCCCAGGCTGGAGTGCAGTGGTACGATCTCAGCTCACTGCAACTTTCACGTCTCGGGTTCAAGGGATCCTCTCACCTCAGCCTCTTGAGTATCTGGGACTACAGGCATGCACCACACCTGGCTAACTTTTGTATCTTTTTTTTTTCTTTGAGATGGAGTCTCAGTCTGTCACCCAGGCTGGAGTGCAATGGCTCGGTCTCGGCTCACTGCAACCTCCGCTTCCCAGGTTCAAGCAATTCTCCTGCCTCAGCCTCCCAAGTAGCTGGGATTACAGGCACCCTCCACCATGCCTGGCTAATTTTTGTATTTTTAGTAGAGTCAGGTTTCATCATGTTGGCCAGACTGGTCTCAAACTCCTGATCTCGTGATCGGCCTGCCTTGACCTCCCAAAGTGCCGGGATTACAGATGTGAGCCACCACGTCCGGCCTAATTTTTGTTTCTTTTTGGTAGAGACGGGGTTTCACCATCTTGGACAAGGTGGTCTTTTTTTTCTTTTCTTTTTTTTTTTTTTGAGATGGAGTCTCACTCTTATTACCCAGGCTAGAGTGCAGTGTCGTGATCTCGGCTCACTGCAACCTCTACCTCCTGGGTTCAAGCGATTCTCCTGCCTCAGGCTGTCACTCAGGCTGTAGTGGAATGGTGCGATCTCGGCTCACTGCAACCTCCACCTCCCAGGTTCCAGTGATTCTCCTGCCTCAGCCTCCCAAGTAGCTGGGATTATAGGTGCCTGCCACTGTGCCTGGCTAATTTTTGTATTTTTAGTAGAGACAGGGTTTCAGCCACATTGGCCAAGCTGGTCTCATACTCCTGGCTTCGTGATCCGCCCGCCTCAGCCTCCCAAAGTGCTGGCATTACAGGCATGAGCCACTGCGCCCGGCGATAGGCTGGTCTTGAACTCCTGAACTTAGGTGATCTGCCCAATGTTAGGTCTATGACTACGCCAATTGTCATGCTGAGGTCCGAGGGGAGTGAGTGGATGAGCAGAAAGACTACTCCAGCAGCATGTTAGAAGGATCATCTACCTACAAAAAAAAGAGAGAAAGAAAGAAAAGAAGAATACTTGGGGGGCCGTAAGCAGGTGAAGATGATTTTATTCAGCCGCAGTTTTCATTAACAACTTTCTCACACTGTCCTCCCTGTCTCAGCTGCTTAGTACGGCAGCTCAAACACACAGCTATATGGCTGACTTTCCCTGGCCTTCAGGGTTAGCAGCTTAACTCTTTCTCTGGGCATGAGCCAGACAAGTTGTGTCCTGGCTCCCTCCTGTCCATATGCAAGATGGACAGCTTTGACTCTCTTTCTCTGG
Source organism: Plecturocebus donacophilus (assembly GCA_004027715.1). Classification (NCBI taxonomy): domain Eukaryota; kingdom Metazoa; phylum Chordata; class Mammalia; order Primates; family Pitheciidae; genus Plecturocebus; species Plecturocebus donacophilus. The sequence goes on along the minus strand of PVKP010032572.1, from coordinate 4,337 downwards.
ATGTGAGCACCTGTACAGTGTCAGCAGGGCAATTATACCTTTGAAGACAATAGCCACAGAAGGCCAAGGGATGGCCTTCCCATGTTATGTCTGTATGGCTGTGATAATATGTGGAGTTATATGTCTGTGCTACAAACCTCACTGAATCACACAGGATGTAAACGTCCTGCCTCAGCCTATTCTTGACCAAAGCACAGCCATGTTCCTTATACCCGCCTTGGCCTCCCAAAGTGCTGGGATTACAGGCATGAGCCACTGAGCCTGGCAGCAACTGTTTTTTGTTTTTTGTTTTTTTTAAAGATGGGGTTTCACCATGATGGCCAGGCTGGTCTTGAACTCCTAACCCCAGGTGATCCACCCACCTTGGCCTCCCAAAGTACTAGGATTACAGGGGTGAGCCACTGCGCCTGGCCTGGATTTTTTTTTTAAACAAACATTTTATTTATATGTGTTTTCAGATATCTTGGCTGGTGGGCCTGAGACACTTGGACAGAGTTGCCATAGCCTCCTTTACGGATTTTGGGATGGCCCCAGAAAGGACAGAATGAACTTGGCAGATTACCTAGATTCAACATAAAGAACTGGGAATGGGGACCACGACACACACTCAGGGCTGGTTACAGAATTTTCAGGAACCGGTATAAAATGTGTGACTCCAGCTGGGCATGGTGGCTCATGCCTGTAATCCCAGAACTTTGGGAGGCCAATGTGGGCAGATCACCTGAGGTCAGGAGTTTGAGACCAGTCAGGCCAACATGGTGAAACCCTGTCTCTACTAAAAATACAAAAATTAGCCAGGCGTGGTAGCAGGTGCTGTAATCCCAGCTGTAATCAAAAGATTAGCTGGGTGTGGTGGCACACGCCTGTAATTCCTGCTATCCTGGAGGCTGAGGAAGGAGAATCACTTGAACCCTGGAGGCGGAGGTTGTGGTGAATGGAGATCACACCACTGTATTCCAGCCTGAATGACAGAGCAAGAAAAAAAAGAATAAGAATAAGAAGTTTAAACGGGGGCTGGGCACAGTGGCTTATGCCTGTAATCCCAGCACTTTGGGTGGCCGAGGCAGGTGGATCACCTAAGGTCAGGAGTTCGAGACCAGCCTGGCCAACATGTTGAAACCCCGTCTCTATCAAAAAATACAAAAATTAGCCAGGCATGGTGGCCAGCATCTGTAATTCCAACTACTTGGGAGGCTGAGGCAGGAGAATCACTTGAACCCGGAAGGCAGAGGTTGCAGTGAGCTGAGATTGTGTCACTACACTCCAGCCTGGGCAACAAGAGCAAAACTATCTTGTTTAAATAGTAACAGCAGAGCGTTAAATCAAGCAGGGGGTCCTTCAAAACATGGGGCCCTGCTCAACTGCACAGGTCACACATCCATGGTGCTGGCCCTGCACACACACACAGTAGCCAGTCACTTAGAAAAGGGCAGTTTTGCCGCCAGACATCCCAATCCTGTCAAACAGAAAACCCACAGCTGCGGCTGTTTCCTTGCACAAACATACCTGGGAACTTAATTCCTCACAGGGCATTTTCCACATGCACCCTCACTCTGGTCATGAGTTCAGAAGAGAAACCAAAGCAATAAAATAAACATAAATCAAAGCCAACCATTGTAATAAAATGGATCCAAAGGGTCAGTGTGGCAGGCGGGACATTAGAATTCAGGCAGCTTTAGTATCTCCCTGGACAAATTACATGAATTGCTGTCAGAGGTACCCTCAAAGTTCATGCAAAATATGCCTCCTGGCTCATTTAACTTCCATTTCTCTGGCAGTAAATTATTAACAGAACAAGCTCAAGCTGGCAGAGCTGTTGTCTCAACACAGGCCTGATGTCCACACAGAAAACTGCTCAATAATTTATACTGGAAGTGACCCAGCACTACATTCATTCCCTGAGCACTGGCACCAGGGCACCAGACTGCAGGGGGCAAAAATCCCCAAGACAGCATCCTGCTTCTGTTTGGAGTGGGGTGTAAAGTCCCCATCGAGGGACCAAAGGTGACCCTGCAGCCTCAGAGCAGCAGTCCGTGATGCAGATGTCGGTGACTTCATAAGGCCAAGGACACCAGAGGGGCCCACAGAAGCCTCTGGCAGGTGAGGAGAGATAGGGAAAAGAAAGAAAAAGCCTTGGTGAGAGGACGGGATGAAGGATGCAGGATGAAGAGGGGAGGGGATGGTGCAAGAACAGACAAGAAAACTTCTCTCTTTGGGGAAGAAGATAGGGTTTGAGGCAAAATATATGGTTCTAAAGAGCAGCTTCCACCCTTCAATGCCCCCATCTCGGCTTCTAGAAGTCTTTCCAGGCTTTGAGGGTCAGCTCCAATGATGCCTCCTCCAGGAGATGGAGGGTAGCTTCCCCTGACTGCCACAGAATAATGTTGCTACACAAATAAATAAGAATACAGTAGCTAACATTAGTGGAGTTTCTATTCTCCACCTACACCCTCTCATTTAGTACCCCCAGCCCTTCCTGGGCATTATTACTGCCCTCATTTTGCCAATGAAGAAACTGAAGTACTGAGAGATTAAGTAACTTGCCCAAGGACATGCAGGTGGTAAGTGCTGCAGGTGGGACCAGACAAACTGACTCCAAAGTCCTTACTCGTAACCACTGGGCTCTACATTTCCTTCTTCCTCTTCTTCTTCTTCTTTTTTTTTTTTTTTTTTTTTTTTTTGTGAGAGGGAGTCTTGCTCTGTCGCCCAGGCTGGAGTGCAGTGGTGAGATCTCGGCTCACTGCAAACTCTGCCTCCCGGGTTCAAGCAGTTCTCTGCCTCAGCCTCCCGAGTAGCAGGGATTACAGGTGTGCGCCACCATGCCCATCTAATTTTTGCATTTTTAGTAGAGACAGAGTTTCATCTTGGCCAGACTGGTCTTGAACTTCTGACATCATGACCCACCCACCTCAGCCTCCCAAAGTGCTGGGATTACAGGTGTGAACCACCGCACCCAGCCTACATTCCTTCTTCTACCTCACTGTGGCTCAGAGGGTCGCCTCAGCCCAAGAGCTCAAGACCAGCCTGGACATAATGAGACCCCATCACTACAAAAAATTTCTGCCTTGGCTAACGCCCGTTTCAGCATTAGCCCACCTGCACCCAGGTGAATTAAAAAAAAAAAAAATTTCTGCCTGTAGTGTGGACAGTAGTGTCCAAACTTCACCCCTCCTGCAGGAAACCTCTCTTGAGGATAGGGAATCTATCTAACTTATACCCCTATTCCTCCAGCAATCCACTACGATGGCTAGCACATAGTAGGTGCTCAGAAAATGTTAATTCCATACCTTTCTCTCAGCAAACACATGTACAAAAAGTATTGTGTCCAAAACACAAAGAGAAAATATTTACAAATCCTATGTGCAACACAGGATTTGTATCCAGAATTTATAATGGACCAGGCGCGATGGCTCACGCTTATAATCCCAGCGCTCTGGGAGGCCAAGGTGGGCAGATCATCCGAAGTCAGGCATTTGAGACCAGCCTGGCCAACATGGCAAAGTCCCATCTCTACTAAAAATATAAAAATTAGCTGGGCATGGTGGCACACACCTGTGGTCCCAACTACTCAGGAGGCTGAGGTGGGAGAATCACTGGAGGCTGGGAGCTCAAGGCTGCAAGGAGCCCTAATTGTGCACTGCACTTCAGCATGGGAGACAGGGCAAAACTGTCTCAAAAAAAAAAAAAAAATCAATCTGAATCCCATAATTATTTACAATTATTACATGTCAACTAAAAGGAAAAAAAAAACTGAATGGAAAAGAAAAAGTAGTGCTTGGCATAATATTTGTAGAATTGAATAGTCCCAGTGAAGCAGCCAGTCATTCATTCTATTGCAAAATAGCTCAAATGAAAAGAAATTTATGAAAACTTTTTTTGGCCAGGCATGGTGGCTCACGCCTATAATCCCAGCACTTTGGGAGGCCGAAGCCGGTGGATGACCTGAGGTCAGGAGTTGAAGACCAGCCTAGCCAACATGGGGAAACCCCGTCTCTACTAAAAATGCCAAAAATTATCTGGGAGTGGTGGCAGGCGCCTGTAATCCCAGCTAGTCAGGAGGCTGAGGCAGGAGAATCACTTGAACCTGGGAGGCGGAGGTTGCAGTGAGCCAAGATCTCACCACTGCACTCCAGCCTGGGCAACAAGAGCAAAACTCCAACTCAAAAAAAAAAAAAGAAAAAGAAAAGAAGCCGGGTGCGGTGGCTCACGCCTGTAATCCCAGCACTTTGGGAGGCCGAAGTGGGAGAATCACAAGGTCAGGAGATCGAGAACATCCTGCCTAACACAGTGAAACCCCATCTCTACTGAAAAAAAAAGATTAGCTGGGCGTGGTGGCG
>PVKP010032571.1:11621-25918 GCA_004027715.1 Plecturocebus donacophilus | reverse complement strand
TAAAAGAGGTTTTTAATACCCATTTTTAGACTGTATTCTAGCCTGGGCAATAAAACAAGAATCCCATTCTCTCTCCCTCTTTCTCTTCCTCTTTCTTTCTCTCTTTCATTCTTTTTTTTTCTTTCTTTCCTTTGCTGTTTCTTTCTCTCTCCTTTTCTAAAATCTCTTCCTCTTTCTTTCTCTCTTTCATTCTTTTTTTCTTCATTTTGCTGTTTCTTTCTTTCTCCTTTTCTCTTTTTCTAAAATCTCTTCCTCTTTCTTTCTCTTTTATTAAAAAAAAAATGTGGCATTAGGGAATTAATGGGAAAAGACAAAGAGCTGTTTTATAGTGGGCCATAAAACCTTTGAATTTTCTGTGCCCCTATGTTAAAACCATTTTTGTAGGACTGAAACAGGCAGGTGTTGTCTTCTCACATTAACTAGTAAGGGAAAAGAAGAATGTTTTCTATTTGTTACTGCTGTTTCAGTAACATTTTATTGCTAAATAAAACAATGGCGGTACAATGGCAAGATACTTAGAGGCACAGATAAATTACTCATTTATCACTTGATCCACTAAAATGTAATGTTTGGAAAACATCTTTGTCACTCAAAAAATTGCTGACTCAGAGAACAAAACATCAACATGGGTCGATTATTTTCATCTATTTTTAATAATGATAGAAAGGGCCTCTAGCCACTTGAGAGGAAGTTGTCAGATGTGAAACCTCACTGATTACAGAGGGGAAGGCTTTATTTGTCTAGGCACTCCTTTGTTTGGCTTTTTTGTCATGCTCTGAGCATACCCGCTGAGGGTTTTGAAAGCATTCTATGCAAAAAATTATGTAAAGAAAATCTCTACCCACAAATGAAGAACTTAATTTCCTAATGCCAGTGGGCTTCATCAGTTTGCTCTAATGAAACCCTTAATATTAAAAAGATCCTTCAGCCTCCTCTTCAACTTTACCTCTCTGCTATAATTGTCACTTGAAATATGAACCCTGAAAATCTGAGATAGATCTCAGTTAATTTAGAAAGTTTATTTTGCCAAGGTTGAGAACACATGCTCATGACATAGCCTCAGTAAGTTCTGATGACATGTGCCCAAGGTAGTCAGAGCAGTTTGGTTTTATACATTTTAGGGATATATGAGACATCAGTCAACCTATGTAAGATGTACATTGATTTGGTCTGGAAAGGCAGGGAGGGGACTTCCAGGTCAAAAATAGATAAGAGGCAAATGGCTGCATTCTTGTGAGTTTCTGATTAGCCTCTGCAAAGCAAGCAATCACATGTGCATTTATTTCAGTGAATAGAGGGGTGACTTTGAATAAAATGGAAGGCAGACTTGCCCTAAACAGTTCCCAGCTTGGCTTTTCCCTTTAGCCTAGTGATTTGGGGGGCCCAGAGTATTTTCTTTTCACATTTACCCCAGTTTAATTTTTAAAATCTTTTGGAGAAAGCATTTTAGAAGAAAATAAGCCTCTGGTCTCAGGTTTCATCTGATCGCTCTTGGCTATGATGATTTATTCCTAGACAGGTGGGTCTCAAGTTATTAGAAAAAGGTCATTTTTGGAAGGTTGTGAAGTCTCATGTACTGTGAAAAAAAATATGGGGAGGAAGGGAGAAAAATAACAACAAAGAAAGAACATCCTGGAAAATCAATATAGGCCACATTACTCTGAAGTCCATACATCAGTAGGCAGGTAGGAAAGTGGCTTATGTATGTAAATAGGTTGCTGTTATTTTCTTCTGAAGTTTAAGTTGTCTAGCTTTAGTTCGCAGGGCTTTATGAAAGCACAGCTTAGTTTTCAGTGACTCCGAATTAGGAAAAATGTGGGGTGGGGAGAGGAGCAGAAAAAAAATGAAAACAGTATTTTAAAGACTTGTAGCCAAGAAAAAATTAGAATTTGATCCAAACTGTAGAAAATAATAAAAATTGGAAAACAATAGGTAAGACTAGAATCTAACCACAGATGTATTACAGTTTTTGAAACCTAATTTTTCTCTCTCCAGTTTCCCATTTTTACTAAAGACAAATCATAGTAGGACTAGTTTGCTTTATTGTAGTTGGTCTAATTATTTGTATACACTGTAGCACGAATAATTAATTTTTACATAGGCTGTTCTCTTTTCTTTTGAGATGGAGTCTCACTCTGTCACCCAGGCTGGAATGCAATGGCACAACCAGCCTCCATTTCCTGGGTTCAAGTGATTCTTCTGCCTCAGCCTTCTAAGTAGCTGGGATTATAGGTGTGCGCCACAACACCTGGCTAATTTTTTTGTGTGTTTTTAGTAAAGATGAGGTTTCGCCATGTTGGCCAGGCTGGTCTTGAATTCCTGACCTCAAGTGATCCACCCACCTCAGCCTCTAAACGTGCTGGGATTATGTGTGTAAGCCACTATGCCCATCCTACATAGGCTTTTAAATTGGCCTTGATGAAACTTTGTTCCATAGAAGGAATCTCAGATAAGATTTTTTTAAAGCCGAGCCCAGTCATGTATTTGTACCATTAAATACCTATTATCCTATGATTTGGTGAATTCCTCTCCTCTTGAGATTCCAAGATAAACTTGGGGTCCTGGACTTGTCAGAAAGTGTATTCTTTACTTACCACAGGTCAGGAACCCTGTACAGGGACTGTGTAGACAAAGGTATGCAGCCAGTTTTTCCAAGGAGTTTTTTTTTTTTTTTTTTTTTTTCAGTGGAAAACAGCTTTTATTGCGACCCCACCAGCTGCAAAATCTGTTCCTGGCATTAAGCTCCTTCTTCCTTTGCAATTCGGTCTTTCTTGAGTGGTCCCATGAATGCTTTCTTCTCCTCCATGGTCTGGAAGCGGCCATGGCCAAACTTGGAGGTGGTGTCAATGAACTTAAGATCAATCTTCTCCAGAGCCCTCCACTTGGTCTGCACCAGTAAGGACTTGCGGAGGGTGAGCACTCACTTCTTGGCTCTGACCACACAGCCTTTCAGCAGTACAAAGTCATTGGTTACTTCACCATAGTGGACAAAGCCACCCAGAGGGTTGATGCTCTTGTCAGACAGGTCATAATCGGTGGAGGCATTGTTCTTGATCAGTTTGCTGTCCTTGATGAGGTAGCCCTGGCCAATCTTATAGATCTTCTTGTTGATCTCAGTGCGGTGATAGTAGCCTTTCTGCCTAGCATGTGCCACAGAGAAGGCCACACGGGCAGGATGCCATGCCCCAATACAGGCCACCTTGCGCAGGCCTCGGTGGGTCTTGCGGGGCAGCTTCTTGGTGTGCCAACGACTGGTGACCCCTTTGTAGCCTTTGCCCTTGGTAACCCCGATGACGTCAATCATCTCGTCCTGCCCAAACACTTGGTTCACAGGTACCTGCTGCTCCAGTCTCTCGCAGGCCCAGTCCAGCCTCTCGGACATGGTGCCTCCATTCACCTGGATCTCCATCAGGTGCGCCTTTTTCTGGCGCAGAGGAAGCAGGTGCATCTGGGTGTGGGCAATGACACAGATGACTTGGCAGTATTTCTTCATGCTGCTGAAGTCCTTCTCCAGCTGCTTCTTGCCATCCTCATCCTGCCATTTCTTGCAGTACTTGGTGAAGGCCTTCTTCTTAGATTTATGCCAGTTCTTATAGAAACTCCTTTTGCACTCATCGCTGATGTGCTCGGTGAAGACAGTCTTGAAGGTCCGGAGGCCTCGAGGGGTTTCCACATAGCCCACGATTCCCACAACCACCATGGGTGGCATCTCCACAATGGTCCCAGCCTCTACCACCTCCTCTTTGTTCACCTTGGATCCTGGCCTATTGACCTCCCGCACGGTGTGGGTAATGCCAGCCTTGTATCCCAGGAAGGCTGTGAGGTGGACCGGCTTGGAAGGGTCATCCTTGGGGAAGCTCTTCACCTTCCCACGATGCCTGCTGCTGCACTTCCGAGGCAGGAAGCCGAGGGACCCATGTCTGGGAGCGGAGAACTTCCTGTGAGACATCACGCCGTCAAATCCAGCCAGTAGAGATCCAAGGAGTTTTATTGGCTCAGTAAGTTTGATCCCTAAAAGGAAAACACACCATTCCAGTAAAAGTCTTGGTAACATAACCAGTTTCTCCAATTGTGTCCTGTCACAAATGAAAACAGATTCTTACTGCACTTATGCAACTAACTATATTGTCACAAGTTAAGAATACAAATAGTTTCCAAATTCTGTAGAAATAAGGTAAAGAGAAACAAGTATGCTCCAAATTTTGTTCATAGGAATATACTTTAATCGATTGTTAAAATTTGTAAATACCTTACAAGTTTTTTTTGACTCTGAAAAGCAAAACAAAGGATCAGCAATGTTTTGATCAAAACTTGAAAAGATTATTTTGGTCTTCTATTAGTTTAATCCATGAAGTTAATTCCTGTTCAGCTTGATATTCATGAACATTTCAGTTCTACATGAGTCCTGAAAGTTTTTCCTCTATTTTGATGTCACCATCTTCAAAGTTATCAGAAACCTGCATTCTAGACCACCTGTTAGAGTTTTATAGAGGACTATAAAACCACCTTCTAAAGAGGACCAAAACAAGACAAGAATTGTCCATGGATGACAAAAAGTTTCAGGGCAGCCATAGTCAAAGACACAATTGACAAGGTAATTTGTTACCTCTGTGGCACACAATAATTTAAGGTAACAATTATAACTATTGCTGATAACATACATTAAGTCATATCAGAATTATAGGAGTTTCTCATAATTTTGGAACACATATCAAAAACTTATTGATACAAATATAGTACAAAGAAAAACACACAGCATTTCATACTTGACAATGCTTCCTGTATAAGTTTTATAGCAAGTAAGCCAAATATGTCATTTTTGGAGTTTAGGGAACCTATGAATAACATCTTAAAGGATTAATTACATCAGAAAATGACATAATTTATAATTTGATTTTGGAAAGGTTGTCAAATACCAAGGTTTAAAACACTTGATACTACAAAATAGGATTGCAGGTCATTGTAAAATAAGTTATTCATTTAACCAAAGTGATAACTCAAGGATTTCTAAAAAAGAAAAAAAAAAGAAAGGTAAAAACCTTCATTCTTTGAGGAAACTAATTTTCCAAACAATAAGCCCTAATAAAACAGCATAAAGCCAATTAAATTTGTTTTCCAAAATTTTATAAACAATCTATAAAATTTTATCTTGATTATAAGTTATAACTTCCATAAGCCTTTATAACCTTCGTGACCTTTATTAAGGAGTCAGTTAATGTTTCAAAAAAAGCTTGTTAATCTGACAGGGGGCTCATATCCTGGTCTTGCATCAGTGTCCCTTTGCCATTAATGACTAGTTTATGGAGAAACAACTTACTTTATCTCTCAAAATTGGCCCTTCCAATCTTACATGCCCACCTCTTCTGCAGTTGTTCCTGGGCCTTGAGGAGTTGAGTAACTTTAATTTCTGACCCTGTGTCTCAGGAATGCAGTTTATTTTGACTGGCATCTTCTACCAGGTCTTAAGATAAGGCTTTGATTGCTATCAATGTTTAAGATTTAGTAGGACTTGGTGTTCTTTTTAAACCCAGGAGTTAAAGCCCTTGTAACACCAGTTCCAGACCAGCCTAGCCAAGATGGTGAAACTCCATCTCTACTAAAAATATAAAAATTAGCCAGGCATGGTGGCAGGTGCCCAGGATAATTGCTTGAACTTGGGAGGGCAGAGGTTGCAGGGAGCTGAGATCACACCACTGCACTTCAGCTTGGGCAACAGAGTTAGACTCTGCCAAAAAAAAGAAAGTCACAGGGACTTAAAAAGCACATAAAAGAAGATTCAATGATCTAATAATCTTAATTAAATTTTTTTTAAACCTCAGTTTTTCCTAAGCAAACCTAACAATAATAATGACATAGGAATTATTTCAATGAAATGTAAAATCCATTAGGCCAGTTACCAAAAGGAAAAGAAAAGACCTTCTGCACTGCACAGAATATTATGCTATAAGAAAACATTTCCTTGAGACCTTTAAGAAAACATTGCTAGCATCAGGCCACAAAAAAACAGAATCCTTGGAAGAAGATCATTTTGAAGCTAAAATTTGATTTGAGGAAGCTTATTTAATATGTTAAAGCTTTAAAACACTTGATATTATGAACTAGAATTCCAGGTCACCCCAAGTTGTTCATTTAGCCAAAATGATGACTCGGAATTTTTTAAAAAGGCAAAAAACTTTACTCATTAATGGAGGGAAGACTTAGCTTTCCAAACAATCCATCTTTTGTCTTTCCCTTCTTTTTCTTTTTTTTGGTAGTGTATTTATTAGGCAAACAAATATCTTTTATTATCTTTTAATATCACATGAAAATCTTGTTTAGGTGAGAAGACCAAATTTCATCCTTGCATTAGTGGACTATTAATGTCAACCCCAAGTTTTAATGAAACTTTATAGATAAATCTATTTAATCTTTATCAGTTTGACACTAAGCCAAGATTTTTATAAGCCTTTTATAACCCTTTACAATTTTTTGTTAAGCAGCAGATCAGTGCTTCAAGAAAACCCTGTTTTGCTTTTATTTGATGTTCAGTTTATAGAAAAAATGCATAATACCCCTTTAAATTTAGTGACTATTTTTACACATATTATTTCTTTTACAAGGTTCATTTTTACAAACCTTCCAAAACTCACTTAGACCTTTAGCTTTATTATATTTAATTTAAAACAGTCCTTTAACTCTCTGAACTAAGCACAATTATACATTCTATGCCTTCTTATAATCTCTTACCCAAAATACGTTTCATTCTTTTCACACATCTTGCATGTAAATCTATTTTTTCGGTAGTCTTAATGTTATAATGGTAATTCTTAGCAACTTTCACTTTTTGTACATAAATTTTCTTTTACAAGTCCCTTCATGACTTATACAGACCATCTATGATATGCTTCAGCTTTCTGACTTGTCCTAAACATCCCTCCTTTTAAACAACCAGTCACTTTACTTTAGGACAAGAATTTACCATACAATATTCTTTTTTATATAAAATATTATTTATTTATAACTTTCTTTGCCTAGCTAGGGGGAAGGCTAATTCCACATATTCCCAGGCCTTATTTAAAATTTGTCTCCAAAATAAATTGAACAATTTTCTAGTCAGAGCAGTTTATGGCCTTAAAGCATTAAGCAAACTTAGTATCTCACTTGCATGATTTAGACTGTCTTTATTTTATTAATAATCTTTAAAGCTGTGTTTATTTCACAAAGATTACTAAAGAAACATGAACTAAAAGATATTACAGTTTTTATTTTTCTTCCAAAATATTCTATATAAGTGCTTTAAGACAATTAGAGCTCTTATATATAAACATTTCATACACAACACATATATAACTACACAGACAGACAGAAGATTATTGCAGTAGTTGTAAGACTTTTCATTTGTCAGTTTTAAAGTTTCTTAACTGGATTACAGGCTTTAGGGTGGAGTCCTTGAAAAAACAGGATGAGGAAAAGGTCTCTGGTGACTTCTGTTTTTCCCAAGGAGTCCCAGGCTGTTAGAGCTTGAATATTCACTTTTAATTAAGCTTTTAACCTTAGCACTCTTTAATAAAGTCCTTTTAAAATTTCTAATTGCTCAACTTTAGCCAGACCAAACAGCTGATATTTCTGGCTTTTAAACTTTACCAAAAGTAATCTCACAGGTGCTTTGAGAAAGGAAAATTTAAGATAGTTCACAGAGGGGAAGAGAATCAAAAAATGGCAAAGTTTGCCCAAATATCAACCAGAAAGGCTCTTCCCCTAAGCTAGGGATTGAAGCCTGAACTCAGGCTGCCATTGTGAAAAGAGAAAGCATGGCCACATGGTTACAGGGTCAATCTCCCAAGGATATAACTGAGGATTTTTCTGGGCCATCTTGAACATCAGGCTTATGAGGTTTGAGGAATGCATTTTATCCTAAGATACTACTCTTTATGGCAGAACAACACAGAAAAACACACAAAGCACATCAGATTCACTACAGCTTAAGACCAGCCTCAGAATTCTTTTTTATATTAATCAAAACTTTACAGAGGAGAGAAGCATTAATTTTTACCATTTGTTTAACCAGTTTGCACAGAGAAAGAGGGAGAAAAGCCAGAAATCTGACTGCTAAGGAATTCTAACCCTTTTTGCCAGCATGCCAGGCTTCTCAAAGCATTCCTATTGACCTAGCTTTCCCTAAGCAGCCCTAGGGATTCACCTTGCTGCACCATTAACCTTTGTGATGCCAATCCAGCATCATAAAGGAAAATTATCTTTTTTTTGTTCTGCCCAGAGCAAAGTACATGTGATGAAACATAGACATTAGCCACTCTGCTTAACACTCAATATCAAACTGGCAAGGCTTAAATTTGCCCTCAGATGGGCCCCATCAACTTTTAGTCCAACCTCCAATTAGGAATTTCAACACGTGGTCTCTGGGCAAGATGGCTAACAGAAAAGATAGGAAAGGGAAAGTAGAGAAAGAAAAGTATTGCCTGTGGCAGGGTGGGGAAGGTGAAGTGCTCAGGGAGGCCAGATAAAGACCTACCCATTTAGGCAACACTGAAAAGTTGAAGCAGTCACTTGTTGGTAGCAAAGGGATCTTTTCCAGCAGTCCCATCAGCTCTCAAATTTCCCCTTTTTGGGAGGAAAAAGCTCCCCATGTCCCATGGTCCTGTACATGCCTTATCCTGTCACCCATAGCTGTCAGTAAAACATATAATACATATTAATCCAAAAACAATAGCAGTTAACATCCCACAGTGCCAAACCTGTTCTTAGCCAAAAGGGCCTTTACTGAGAACCCTCATTTTTAAATGTACTTCAATGAGTTGTTCATTTGGAATGTTCCACTGTAAGTTACCTTTAGTAAGATTTTGCCATTTCTGTAAGACTTCACTGCCTCCAGGGCCTAATGTATAAGCTGGAAATAACTCAGTTTTCCAGAAATTAAGGATCCCATTTTTACCTAAAATATTGGCTTTACTCTCAGGTTCTGTTGATTTTTCCTACCTGAGCATGCAAGAAAAATGAAGCAAAGGGGTAGAACACAAAAATCCCTGTGATTTTCCAAAAGCTAAATTTTATAACCCCTGCACTATTACTGCTTACTACCAGTTCCTTTCTGACCCAGTCAGATATAAGGAGCCTCTAACTGGATCCAAGCCAGTTAATTCCTGGATCAAATCCACTCCCAGACCCCGCCCAGTTTCTGTTGTGACTTCCAAACCCAGTTTGGACCAGTAATTTGCTTGAAGAAACTCAGAGAGCTAAAAACACAAATTCATGGAGCCCTGAAATCCAAGAGAGCGCTTACCCAGGATCCCCAGCAGCTCTGAGAGATCAATGGACAAAAGTGGGTCCTGCAGGTACCTTGTTTGTTCACTCAGTGCTCCTAGGGCTCATTAGAAGCTCTACCTCGGATCCCGCTTCTGACACCATCTGATAAAAGAAAAGCTTCAGCCAAATTAAATTTAAAGGAGCTTAATTGACCAATGAACAATTTGTAAATCAGGCAGCCCCCAGAAGCACAGCAGATTCAGAGACTTCAGCACAGCAATATGGTGGAAGATTTATAAACAAAAATAGGAAATGATCCACAGAAATCAGAAGTGAGGTCCAGAATGGCTATACTGGTTTCAGTTTGGCATTTGCCTTATTTGAACACAGTTTGAATACTCAGCAGTGTGTGAATGGTTGAAGTATGGCCACTGGGATTGGCCAAGACTCAGCTATTGTTACAGGCACATACTTCTAAGTTAGGTTTTCAATATTGTCTACCTATAAAGCTAGGTTGCATTTCATCCATAAGGATTCAAATATAGAAGTTCAGAGTCCTTCATATTTAGTTTCCTTTAAAAGGAGAAGGAAGTTAGTTTACAGTTTAGCTTTGAAACAAATACAATAACAGTGTTTTCCCAAAAGAAACCTTACTGTTTGTGGACTAGACCACCTAAATCCACAAGATTAGAAGTTATGGTAATCTTACTAAATTCAAGATGTACCCATCTTTTTTAAACCAGTATCAAAGTCTTTATTAAAAATTACAGAAGCAAAGATCATTCTGTCTTGGGCTGGGTTTATAGTTTTGTAACCCCTATGCCCAATTTAGACACCTTATAGTATTTGGCAGGGTTAAGTATTAAATCACTTGATTAATATGTGCAAACAGAAATGTACGATGGCAATTCTTAAGACATTTCTAATATCACTTTACCAATAATTTTAAAGCTAGCTTATTTACTAATGGTTTTACTTAAGTTTTGTGAAGGAAAAACCATTTGACTAGTCCTTCCTTTTTTCCAGATAAAGTATCTGATTCAAGTGCTTTTAATAAGATAATTAATTAGAGCTCTTTTATATCAGTAGTGAAACATTGTGTTCACAATGCATAAATACATAGATTTATTAGGCATGCCAACAGAAGTACATTTTATAGATTTATAAAAAATCTTTTGTTTTTCCCTATTTTAGACTTTCAGAATCTTGATAACCTGTTTCACAACCCTAGGCAGTAGTCAGCTAAATAGCCTTAAATTTGCATGTTAACGGAAACAATGCAGGTAAAACTCAAATAGCAAAATTTACAACATAAGATATGGAAAGAATAAGTCTGGTGGTGCTGGAGGGAAATTAAGGGTGGATGCCAAATCAAACATAAAATTATAGAGATCTATCATAGTATTGCATAAGGAGGCCAATTTTATTTAAATAGGGACTACCTATCTTTTCATTGGGTCGCTGAGCTCTGGGCAGAGCCCACACTGAATTGTGAATCTTCAAAAAGATAAGCCTTTAGGAGAAAAAAAAAAAAGACATGAAGGCCTTTTAAATACAGACACACATATATGCATACATACAAAAACACATCTTGGATGTTAGCTTTTAATTAAGCTGACTTTTAACCATTGAGTTCCTTTTGAAAAAAAATCTTTTAAAATCTAATTACCATATTTCAACTAGGACAAATTGCTGCAATTTCAGAAATACAGCCATTGCTCTTTCTGTTTGTCTGGCTAGTAAAAAGGTGGCCTTGTTTTGTAAATAAAGCCCCTTAGTAGTCAGAATAAAAAATCTTTCCTCCCTCTTTTTTTTTTTCCTTTTGCTGGCCGTTTTTCTCCCCTGACCACATGCCGTTTTTTTATCGTGGTGGGGGGGGTGGGTAAGAATTTACCCACTTCGGAGGCCTTGCTCCCTATAATTTGGAACTTCCTTCAGATTTGATCAAGTCAGATAGAGCTGATCAAACCCAATGGTAAAAAGACCAAAACAATAACACAAACAGAAACAAACAGAAAAAAAAAAATTAAGCAAAACAAATGATCACACAACTTACGTTATTACTGAGTGCTGTAATGGTAAGGAGAAATTAAGACCAGCTGGTTGTTAATCTTAACTTTAGCCAAGACAAACCGCAATTCAGTTAACTTACCTAAGGATAGGTCTTAAGCTGAAGCCATCTCTCTACCATCCTAGAAGCAGGAAAAAAACCTCATCTTCCCTATTGGAAGGAAATCTCAAATTCCCTAAAGGTGTTACCTGCCTTCCATCATCATGGAAGTAGAAAAACTTGCCTTCCTTGTGTTGGAAGCAAGTAAAACTCCGGATAAAAAAGGAGTTGTGCAGCAAAATACACTTCAGATCTCAACCAAATTTTGGGAGATCAGGGATACTCTGAATGGGGTGCCTCCAAGCCTCAGGAAATTGTTCTGTTGGTTTGATCCATAAAGATCGCTCAAGCTGGTACCAAGCACCCATAGGAGATCTGTCAAAGGTCAGGGGCACCTACACTCAGAATCCCTTTGTGGTTACCAAAATGTGAACCCCAAAAATCTGAGATAGATCTCAGTTAATTTAGAAACTGTATTTTGCCAAGGTTGAGGACGCACACCCATGACACAGTCTCAGGAGGTCCTGATGACATGTGCCCAAGGTGGTCACAGCACAGTTTGGTTTTATACATTTTAGAAAGATATAAGCTATCAATCAACATATGTAAGATGAACAATGATTTGGTCTGGAATGGTGGGACAACTCGAATTGGTGAGGGGGCTTCCAGGTCACAGGTAGTTAAGAGACAAATAGTTGCATTCTTTTGAGTTTCTGATTACCCTCTCCAAAGGAGGCAATCAGATACGCATTTATTTCAGCAAGCAGAGGGGTAACTTTGAATAGAATGAGGAAGCAGGTTTGTCCTAAGCAGTTCTCAGCTTGAATTTTCCCTTTAGCTTAGTGATTTTGGGGGCCCATGATATTTTCCTTTCACAGAAGTTAAAAGTTTCTTTGATCAAATAATCAATTTATTTTGTTTCCAGAGTAAGGACTGCTGTGTGCTTTTCTCAAAAGACTTTTCTACTCTTTTTAGTAATTTTTTTTCCTCTGTTTTCTTTAACTATTATAGACAGGGAATGGTAAAGAGATTTTTTCAATATTCTGACTTTCAGAACACCTTATTGTTTCTTTTGTTGAGTAATAGAATTGCTTTTTGATTTTTAGAATTTCGATCAAAGTAATGCTCAATGAAAGAATATTTGGAAAAAAACAGCAAGGAAGGAAGAATAGTCACCTTGAGTCCCATTCTGAAGTCAATATTACATTTCCAGTTTCTTCTTTTCTATGCTTAGGCTTTGAAAGCCTAAGCATATTTATCTGCATTACTGTAACAGTAAATTCATATCCAGTTAGTTGAAATAAAATGCCTGCAAAATCCTGTCCTCCCATTTGCCATTGATAACAGCAAATTTTTCGTTTTGCAGCACAGCAATGAGTTCCATTCTTCATCCTTTGTTGGTGACCATAGGATTCCTTTTTCTATGACTAAGCTTTGAAATTACATTCTATAATATGTTTTTCTTCTTTTTCATGGTATTTCTATAAGTTTACTGCAATTCTGGCATTATTTCTAATATTTTACACTGTAAAGAGTTTTGTTCTCTCAGGTTGTAAACATACTCATATATAATTTTATATTTTACTCTTTTCACCATTATAATTTTCCATATCATTTCAGTTTCTATAAATAAAAACTTAAATGTCTAAATAATAGTCCATCAAAAGTATTGTCTATAATTTAACTACTTTCCACTGTTGGAGTTTTAAGTCGTTTTCCAATTTTACCATTATAAATGTAAATAACTTTGATAATAAAATGTTTCAGAATGTTTTGAAGTATAAAAGATCTGTCTTTTCCCAGACCATACCTATTTATTTAGGTTAAGCTGAAAAGTCAATTTTTTTTTAGATAGGAGACAAAGTCTTATTAATACTTATAGACTGCAGAGAAAATATAAAACAAAGGTACAGCCTGTGTGCTTGAAGGACACACATGTTTTGTTGTTCCTCTTCTGGAGATGTTAAAGTAACACAGAAAAATAAATTCTTCTACTACTTAACTTCTCTAAGCCTCATTTTTGTTCTTTCACAAGATAAAATGGGGGAAATAATTTCTACTTTACAGAAAGA
This sequence comes from Plecturocebus donacophilus, assembly GCA_004027715.1. NCBI lineage: Eukaryota > Metazoa > Chordata > Mammalia > Primates > Pitheciidae > Plecturocebus > Plecturocebus donacophilus. The sequence goes on along the minus strand of PVKP010032571.1, from coordinate 12,496 downwards.
AATAGATGAAGCAAACTAAAGTTTATCGAGTTGAGGGGCAAATAGTAGGATCTCAATAAATGGTAGTTGGTTGTATCAGTTCAAATTATGGGTTCCAAGCAACAGAAACAAATTCTGGCCAATTAAAGCAGAAAAAGAATTGCTGAAAGGAAATTGGGTAGCACAATGAAGTTTAAGAATGCTTGGAGAATCTGAATTGGAAATGGCCAAGAATAAAGGAAGGCTGTATAGTCAGAATCACAAGCAAAATTGCACCTCAGTTGAGTGAGGACACCATTCCTACTGCACTACAGAACACGAATGCACCAGCCTCTACCACAAATCTGAATTAGACACCATCACTGGCATGGCTGTTGCTCAAACTGCTATCTCCACTCCCTCTCCAACCCCTACCAAAAGGATTTTCCCAATCCTGTCTCGCTATCTCTGTGTTAAAAATTTCAGGTGGATAATTCTGGTTAGCTGAGCCTAGGTCACATGCCTGTGCTCTAGCTGTAACAGAGCCAGAAAGGTGATTATCTGACATTTTCAGTTCATTATGGAAGAAGGATTCTCTCTCTCACCAAGTAACATAAGGTGGAAAATTCCCTTAAATAGAGAAAGGGAGCTCAAACATGTGTAGTGACAAATTTTCACTATAGAAGTCTTTTCATCCTAACTCCCTCTGCTCACCATAGCCACAAAAGCCAAACAAATTTTGAGTGAGTTATAATCAACTGGGGCAAAACAAATACTGTCTCCAACAATTGTTGTAATATGGCTTTTTGTGTAATTTTCACTACGCTTTCTGACTTTCAGTTTAAAGGATAACGAAATTTTTTTTTTTTTTTTTTTTTTTTTTTTTTTTTTTTTTTTTTTTTTTTTTTTTTTTTTTT
>PVKP010032571.1:0-11521 GCA_004027715.1 Plecturocebus donacophilus | reverse complement strand
CCTGATTTTAAGCAATTCTTGTGCCTCAGCCTCCGGAGTTGCTGGGATTACAGGTGCATGTCACCATGCCCAGCTAATTTTTGTATTTTTAGTAGAGACGGGGTTTCACCATGTTGACCAGGCCAGTCTCGAACTTCTGACTTCAGGTGATCTGCCCGCTTCCACTTCTCAAAGTGCTGGGAATACAGGTGTGAGCCACCACCATCAGCCAAAATTCTAATTAGATATCTTACTCTTATACTTTTCAGTCAAAACTTGAAAAAATAATTAATGTTAAGGGTATTTGGAATGCAACTGTTTGGGAGGTCCTTAGTGGACTAATTTATAAAAAACCATAAATAACAGATTCTGATCGGGGAAGTCTATGTTTGATCCCTAAACTCTGTCACTTGAAAAATAAACAGTGACTTGACAGTGGATGAAAGAAGAAGAAAACCTGAGTAGGAAACTCTGATACTACTGTTGATAAATGGTGGTTTCAGACAATGCTGAAGCAAACCTGGAGCTGTGGGAAGTGGCAGATGAAGAATGTACATCAGGTTAACAGGGGAAAAGCAGTTATAATCCATCTTTGATAGTGTAAGGAAATAAAAATATAGCAACAAGGGTTTGTTGTTTTTTTTTTGGAGATGGGAGTCTTGCTCTTTTGTCAGGCTGGAGTGCAGTGGCATGATCTCGGCTCACTGCAACCTCTGTCTCCTGGATTCAAGTGATTCCCCTGCCTTAGCCTCCAGAGTAGCTGGGACTACAGGCACGCACCACCATGCCTGGCTAATTTTTTGTATTTTAGTAGAGACGGGGTTTCACCAGGGCCAGGATGGTCTTGATCTCCTGACCTCCTGATCCATTCTCCTAGGCCCCCCGAAATGCTGGGATTGCAGGCGTGAGCCACCGTGCCTGGCCGCAACAAGGGTTTTTAATAAAGTTGTTATGTTTGGTTTTAGGTTGAATATACTATACAAAACGTAGTTATCTAGTAAATTTTAACAATGGAATAGGCAAAAGAATCCTTGAAGCCTAAATTATAATGGATTTATTAGTCAAATAAGCCAGATCATTATAAAATAAAACATTATCTTTTGGTTTGGAAAAATAAAGACTAATATGTAATTTATAGATATCCTAACCTCCGAGGCAATATAAAAATAAATTAATATTTAGCTGTGTTCTCTAGCATGTATCACCAGTATGTCTTAACAAGTGAAGTGACTGTTTCAGAGTTTCCTAGGTAGAATGCTCAAATACCTTAATTACTGAAGTTATCCCACAAATAGTTATGGCATTCCTACCACATTCTAGGTCCTGTGTTAGGACCTGGGATACAAAGATAAGATACAGTCATTGCTGCCAAGGACACAGTCTAATGGGCTCCAAAATAATATGATAAGTGCTGTAAAAAATATTTACAGGAAACTAATTGGGGATGGAACCCAAAGCATCATATGAGGAGAAAGAAGGAAGGCTTCCTGGAAGGGGAGGTATCTGAGCTAATTCTAAATCACTGCACCCAAATTCCCAAGTTGTAAGAACAAGTGAGCAAAAAGTTGTCCTGTTTTTTGTTCGTTTTTGAGATATGGTCTCATTATGTTGCCCAGGAGGGTCTCAAACTCCTAGATTCAAGAGATCCTCCCATGTTAGCCTCTCGAGTAGCTGTGACTACAGGTGCATGCCACCACACCTGAATCCATTTGTTTATATAAGATAAATAATCAGAAGAATAAGGCTAATAAATCATTTTGGATTCCTAAACTTACTTATTTAGCATATGTATCTGAAAATTTTAAATTGTTAGTAGATATGAATAATACATTTAAGAAATATAAATAATATGTATGAATACAACACTCAAGACTTTCCTACATTGAGTAAAAAAAATGCTAGTGGATTTTTACTTTCTTCATCCATCATACATATAACTCATTATAGCCACCAACAGCACATACTTAACCCCTTCTCTTGGTAGGATTACTGGAACTAAATGAAACGTGAAGTTTGGTACAGGACCTGGGACAGAGAGTTCAATAAGTGATCATCTCCCTCTCCAGTCCAAGGTGAGTCTTATACACCCTTTTATTACAGTGCCTTTGCAATCAATGATGCTCCATGAATATTTAAACTGTACACTGACCCCACAGTTAATTACCAGTACCTATCAAAGAAATCCTTAATATCTTCTCTCTTTCCCCAATTTCCTCAGTCCCCACCCTATTTATTCTTAGTAATACCTTGCAACAAAACTCTGTAGAGATAAGTTCCTAAAACAAGAGTATCACATTTGAGTTATATTTTTAAAAAATCACATAAGCATGATTCATAAAACAGTTATTGGAAGCTTCTGCCAATCCAACTGCAAATAGAAGTATCAAGACTTTAATATCTGTGGAAAAACAAATCACTCAAGCATTAACATTACATACAATCTCAAATTCCACAGTAAGGATAAGGAAATAAGTGTAGATAGAGTACACGGACAACAGATGGCAGCACTTGAACATCAACCTCTGATGATAAGCCCTCCTTTTCACATCCATGTTTTGCTGTGACTTGCAGATTTGTATAACCGCAATCAAGGTGGGCAAAAGATATGTCTACATACCATGGTAATAAGAAGAGACAACATGACATGAAACTCATCTGAGAAACAGAGGATATAACTTGTTGAAGTTGTAGGGTTGTAACAGATACTAAACTGGGTTCTGCAATCTTGAATGGTACCCACAAATGATTGGAGCACTAGAAACATATAAACACTTAAAATGTCACTCAGCTGCACCCACACAATGTAGCTGGAAGTTGATTATTTTAAAAGAAATTAAATTTACATTCAAGTGTGGTTCACATGGAGTTAAAAGTAATAGAAAATGAGTTATTACAATTTTTTGGTAATATTTCTTATATGTTAATAGATTTGTATGTGGTTTCTAACTACGAAGAAATTAAAAAGAACTTTTGGAACTGACTTGCCAATTTATTATACTGGTAACTTATTCAAGAAGAAATAGATTCCTTCATTCTTTTGTATTCCATGGTCAACAGCAATAACTTAGAAGAAAGACACCTAGATTGATATACTACCTCAATCACTTTCTAGCTTTTGACCCTACCAAGATACTTAAGAATATCTGTGACTTTATCTGGTAAAAAGTGATTGATGGGTGTGGTGCCTCCTACCTGTAATCCCAGCACTTTAGGAGGCCTAAGCAGGAGGATTGCTTGAGCCCAAGAGTTCCAGACCAGCCTCGTCAACAAAGTGAGGCTGCAGTGAGCCATGATTCTGTCATTGCACTCCAGTGTGGACAACAGAGTGAGATCCTGTCTCAACAACAACAATAAAAGACGTGATCATACCTACCTTACAGGATTTTGTAAGGATCATAGAAGTAAAGCAAATAGCACAATCACTAACACATAGTAAGGACTCAATAATTGAAAGCTATTATAATTGCGGTTCCATGTATTCTCCCCCTGCTCTGATAATTTTAAATTATTTACTTCAAGTTCCTGAAAATACATTGCCAACTGTATTATGTGTAGAGAAAGTGGCTGGGAGCTTAATAGCTGTAGCAATGATGTATTTGCAAATACTGTAGATGAAAATAAAGTTAATTTTGTAAGGGAATGGGGAAAGATGCAAATTTTAGTTTTATGTTATTTATTGTGTACTAAAAACTGTGTGAAGGTCCCTACTTAAGTGTAAGGTCAGGATCTTGTGATACGTTTTGATTAGTTAAGTTTGCTCAAGTCAAAGGACTTTATTGCTTCATGCTAACCAGTCTGCCCTGCAGTATGATTTCTTGCTCCTCAGTGGCCTTGCATTGGCGAAGGGGCACACAGTGCAGGGTTTGGGGTGATTAACTGGAAGGGGTCTGTCCCAAGAACAGGTAACAGCAGACTGTACTCAGCCAGTAAAATATCCCTCTAAGCAATACAGGAGAGAGTTTCCACCAGCCTACTCTAATCACACAGGTTTCTCTTTCCCTTTCCATGACTGGCTATCCTTGAAGCAGAAGTAGGCAGAATGTAAAGAGAGGAGTTGCTGAACACTTTCAAAGGCACTGAAAAATTCAAGTTAAGGTTATACTTGAGAGTAGCCTCACTAGCCTATGCGAGCTTGAGTAAGGGTCATGTCTCACTCATTTTTGTGTCTTCAATGTCTCAACAGAGCTCTGCATTCAATATATATATAAATATATGAATTCACAATTTTGATTTTGTGAAACGTCACTTGTGGGGACACTATACCCGTTTTCAAATACACCTTTTAAAGCACAGTTATGTGCCAAATAAAAAGGTTTCAATCATGAATGGACCACATAAACTATGGTGATCCTATAAGAGTATATCCCATGTTTTTACTGTACCTTGTCTATTGTTTAGATATGATTAGACATACAAATATTTACCATTGTTATAATTGCCTACAGTATTGAGAATGGTAACATGCTGTACAGGTTTGTAGCCTAAAAGCAATAGGCTACATCATATAGCCTGGATGTGTCATAGGCTATACTATCTAGGTTTGTGTTTAAATACACTCTAGTATGTTCCCTAAGGGATGAAATAACCTAAGGACGCATTAGTAAGAACATATCCCCATCTTAAGTGAAACACTACCGTAGTTGCTTTTGAAATGTGTGACCTAAGGTGTATTAAGAGGACTATCGTGTGCCAAGAAGTGACGCTAAGCAGTTTACCTTACAACTGAGTTAAGTAAAATTTGGAAACTTGGTTTCGAGGTTAACTAATACATGTAAGGTGACACAGCTAGTATGTGACTGAGTGTAAGACTTGAAGCCAGGTCTACCTGACTCTTAATTACAAGACAAAAAGTCTTCCATTAATTCGCAAAATCTAGTCAGTCGCTTCAACGCGCAGCTTTAGGCAGTCCACACCTAGAATTTGGGGTCTGGTTTGCCAAGAACAGCCAGAGTGTACACCCACTCCTCCCTAACCTGAAACTGGAATCGAAAAGGTAAAACGTGGCTATTGCGCATGCTCACATCGCCTTTCCTCCCTCTTCCCCTCCCTAACCGTGGACGCCACCGCAGCAAACTTTCTGGGAAGACTTTGGAACTGCTCCCGCCAACTGTTAAGTCAAACCGGCGGAAATCCTTCCTTTCTGCGACGTGGACACTTTTCTCATCCTCGGGCCTTTCCAACCAGGATGCAGAAACCACGCGCCTCCGTCTCTCAGGGATTCAAGCCGTACTTCGCCAGTTGTCAATATGGCCGCTGACAGCTGAGGCCTTTCATAGGCCAAGGTTGTATCCTGGCCCCGCCCATTTCGTCCCGTCTGACTGCGTCCGCCCAGCTCTTCTCTACGCATGCGCAGCAGGGGCGGGCTGGGAGGTGGGACCAACCGAGGCTTCCGTGTCTCGCAGCCGCTGTCGCCTCAGCCTCGTCCTCGTTACTCTTGCGGTTCTGGGGCTCTGTAGCTGGCATTAGCAGCGCAAGGTGAAGGGAGGTGACGGAGCGTGCGTGCGCGCGTGGGGGTCCCGTCAGTCCCAGCAGTTCCCCTCGTGCAGGGTGGGCGGCGAGGGTCTTCAGCGGTCGGGAGAGGCCCTTGACGGCGCCATGTCGGCGGGCGGCCCATGCCCAGCAGCAGCCGGAGGGGGCCCAGGGGGCGCCTCCTGCTCCGTGGGGGTCTCCCCCGGCGGGGTATCCATGTTCCGATGGCTGGAGGTGCTGGAGAAGGAATTCGACAAGGCATTTGTGGATGTGGATCTGCTCCTGGGCGAGATCGATCCAGATCAGGCGGACATCACTTATGAGGGGAGGCAGAAGATGACCAGCCTGAGCTCCTGCTTTGCACAGCTTTGCCACAAAGCCCAGACTGTGTCTCAAATCAACCACAAGCTGGAGGTGAGCCGTGGGCGCTGGCAGCTATGGCATCCAACCTCAGGCTACCCGGTGGCGTCAGATCCCATTTAATGCACCAGTGAAACGACCCTAGAAAAGTGCCCACCGGGGCTTCAAATGTGGTAGGAGAGTGCATGTCTGTGTGTGGGAAGGGAGTGAGGTGAGGGTGGGGGACAAAAAAGGCCCTAGATTGACTTGTGAGTCTCCCCGGGGTACGGTCATTCAACTTCCTAGTATCTCTCTGAGAGGGAAACTAATTACACTAGCCTCCCTTTTACGTGCTGCATTAACAAACCTAACAAAGATTCTCTGTCATGAAAATACCGTAGGCCACCTTTTGACATTTGGGTTTTGCAGATCTACTTTCACATTGTTAAACAAAATTTGTGTGTTTTCAGACAGTTACAGACCTGATTATTTTCATTTTAACTTTTCCAGGTCAGCGCCTATGACTGCATACAGAGACATGCATAAACTATTTAGGGGAATCTGATCAAAGCCCTTAGGAAAATTTCATGGTGCATAACGATAGTATCATTGTCTCTCTCGGTTTACATCCATAGTTGGTCCTTAAATTACAGGCAGATACCTCCAGAGAGCTCCCTGCAATTATTCAAATGACTTCTGACATTGAGTTTTTATATGCTTGTACATTACTGTATAATTTTCCAAAGTCTAGATTTATTTTTGAGAGAGTATAAAGAATCATTTGCTTTAATCTCTGATCCTGTGTGTGGGTGAGGATGGAGTGGCTGTGGTTCAAAAAAAACAACAGAAAAACTGTCACATTGTGCAGAAAATTTAAAAAGAGCATTATTACAATATTTAGAAATCATGATCGATTAACATTATTGCATAAAGAGTACTTTCTAACTAGGCAATTTAAGAGAATGGGTCTTTCTTTTCAAAAAGTATAATACATAAAAATGGGATAATCAGTGATGTACAAAGTTCTTTGAACATTAGCTTTCCTAAGAAATCATTGATACTAATTGTAATTGGGAATGCCCATTGTATCCATATCAATATGAACGTCAGATAAACATCCTCTCCTTGCCTAGTGGTCAGCATTCTTTCTCTCCTATTAGCCATGAAATACTTGGCAGAATTAATCTATGATTAACATAGATTTACATATCCAAGAATTTGTGGTTCTTCTCCACTGAGAGAAATGTTGATTTCTTCTATCCTTTTTGAAAAGATTAGAAAGTGCTAATACGAAGATAATTACTTCTTATTGTAGATAAATGAAAATGTCTCATGATTTCTTTATTAGTAGTAATTTCCACAATAAAGTTATTTTTCTCAGATAGTGAAATTGCATTTAATGTTTTTTAAAAATGGTACTTTAGCTTTATTTCATTTTATCTTATTATATTTTTAAAAAATAGAGATGGAGTTGCTTTATTGCCCAGGTTGGTCTTGAATTCTTGGCCTCAAGTGATCCTCCTGCCTTGGCCTCCCAAAGCGCTTTGATTACAGACATGAGCCACTGTGCCTGGCTATTAGTTCGCTAGCTTTAAATAACAAAGATTAAGAGTAGCTTTTGCCACATGGTATAATTCAAATGTGTCCCCCAAATTTCATATGTGGGAAACTTAATCCCCAGTGTGACAGCATTGAATCTCCAATGTGGGGCCTTTAAGAGGAAACTGGATCATGAGTACTCTGTTCTTATGAATGGATTAATCCACTCATAGATTGATATATTATTGGGTTAATGGATGAATGAGTTATAGGAGTGTGGAACTGGTGGCTTATAAAAAAAGGAAGAGAGACCTGAGTAAGCATGTTAGCATGCTCAGCCCCCTTGCCATGTGACACCCTATGCTGCCTCCATACTCTGCACAGATCCCCTACCAGCAAGAAGACTCTCACCAGATCTGGTCTCTCAACCTTGGACTTGTCTCTCTCCATAACTGTAAGAAATAAATTCCTTTTCTTTATAAATTACCTAGTTTCTGACATTCCGTTATAAGCAACAGAAAGTGGACTAAAACATCACATGAGAAGTTTCATATCATTTACAACTGCGGTATTAACCAGGCATTAACAACTTTTTAAAAATGAGACATTTTATTTTTAAAATGACCTAAGGAAACTTTAAACTGATTTTTTTTATGTCAGATATAAAAATAGAAATTTGGAAGGAAAATTTTTTGAGTAGGAGGTGGTGCTCCATTTTTTTGTCTTTAAATATTTTAGATGAGTATTCAGAATTGTAATAAATTGTGCACGTTCTTTTTTCAGAAATTATAATGGCATATTCTGACTTTATGTCCTAGTTTAGGAGGGTGCATTGTTTCTCAAAATAAGAAATGCTAGCATATCACAATGTGAGCATGTTTTTTGTTCTTTCTTTTTATTTTTTATTTATTTTTGTGAGCATGTTTTTTAAACATGCTTGAAACTCTTGATTTAAAGATCTTAGGAAAATGGGAAGGGAAAAAAAACCTAACGATTTTTGTTTGTTTGTTCATGTTTTTTTCAGTTGCAGTCGACTTATCTGTCTTTGATGTTAATCTGTAAACATTTAGCAGCTTCTGCTGTTTTCATGGAATCAATTTTGTATTGCTGTGGAAAGAGTTTCATTGTCAGCAGTGCTTTTCAAAGTAGATTTGCTGCTGTACTGTCTACAGAATTTCAGAATTGCTCTATATATTTGAAATCTTGAAATAATTTCCATATTTTCTTGCCCTTTTTTGCTTTTTAATAAGGGTCAGATTGAATTAGTTCTATTGTTTTAATTATATGGCCATTAAGACATGCTTGAGACCACTTATGGTTTGATATGACAAACATGGTGATGTTCAGTGGTTTCAGAGGTTAATACCTTAAATCATATTACCGTAATAAAATATTTTTATATAATGAAAACACAGATACCTCCAATTTTGGTAATTTATAATGTGGTTAACATTAAACACTATGTTCATTATTAAAATATTAAATTTTGCTGCAAAAAATCATAGGTTACTTTTTTATTTGAATGGTTAATTAGGGCTATTCTTTTTTATTTTTAATTGACATAATAATTGTACCTATTTAAGGGGCACAGTGTGGTATTTCGGTACACATAATGAATAATGATCAAATTAGGGTAATTAGCATATTCATCACCTCAAGTATTATTTATTCATATTAGAAACAAATTCAAGACCTGCTCTTCTAGCTGTTTGAAAATACACATTAAGCTACTGTTAACTGTAATCATTTACAGTGCTGTAGAATACTAGAACGTTTTCCTCCTGCTTAGCTGTAATTTTATTAACCCTGGTGTCCCCAACCCTGGGCTGTGGACCATCACTGGTCCGTGGCCTGTTAGGAACTGGTCCTACAGCAGAAGGTGAGCAGTGGGTGAGTGAGCATTACAGCCTGAGCTCTGCCTCCTGTCAAATCAGTGATGCCACTAAATTCTCATATGCGCACAAACCCTGTTGTGAACTGCATATGCAAGGTCTTATGAGAATCTAATGCCTGTTGATGAAACCATCCCCACGCCGTCTTGTGGAAAAATTGTTTTCCACAAAACCAGTCCCTGATGCCAAAAAGGTTGGTAACCACTGTGTTAACCAAGATCTTCCTAACTGCCTCGCCCTTCCCAGCTTACAGTAACTACGGTTCTCTACTTCTATGAGAGCAACTTTTTTTTTTTTTTGAGACAGGGCTTCACTGTGTTACCGGGGCTGGAGTGTAGTGGTGCGATCATAGCTCACTGTGGCCTCCAACTCCCGCCTCAATTGATCCTGCTGCCTCAGCCTTCCAAGTAGCTGGAACTATAGGCATGAGCTACCATACTCGGCTAATCCATCCACCCATCCATCTATCCTTCCTTCCTTCCTTCGTTTTCTTTCTTTCCTCTTTATTTCCTCTCTTTCTTTTCTTTTTTCTTCCTTCCTTCCTTCCTTTTTCTTTCTTTCTTTCCTTCTCTCTGTCTTTCTGTCTCTCTCTCTCTTTCCTTTTACTGTGTTGCCTAGGCTGGTCTTGAACTCTTGGGCTCAAGAGATCCTTCTGCCTCACCCTCCCAAGGAAAAACCATAGTGCAACACCACCTTACTCCTGCAAGAATAGCCATAATTTAAAAAATTTAAAAATAATAAATGTTGGCATGGATGTAATGAAAAGGGAACACTTTTACACTGTTGGTGGGAATGTAAACTAGTACAACCACTGTGGAAAACAGTGTGAAGATTCTTCAGAGAACTAAAAGTAGATCTACCATTTGATCCAGCAGTACGACTCCTGGATATTTACCCAGAGGAAGAGAAGTCATTATATGAAAAAGATACTTGCACATGCATATTTATACCAGTACAACTCACAGTTGCAAAAATCTGGAACCAGCCCAAATGCCCACCAGTCAATGAGTGGATAAAGAAAATAGAGTGTGTGCATGCATGCGTGTGTGCACGTGTGTATGTATATATGTGTATAGATAGACACATATATACACACACGTGCACACACGCACACACTATGGAATACTACTCAGCCATAAAAAGGAATGAAATAATGGCATTTGCAGCAACCTGGATGGAACTGATTGGAGACCATTTTTCTAAGAGAAGTAACTCAGGAATGGAAAACCAAATGTTTGTTCTCATACATGGGAGCTAAGCTAGGAGGATGCAAAGGCGTATGAATGATACAATGGACCTTGGGGATGTGGAGTAAAGGGTGGGAAGGGAATGAGGTTTAAGAGACTACACACTGGGTACAGTGTACACTGCTCAGGTGATGGGTGCACCAGAATCTTAGAAATCACTGCTAAGTAACTTATTCATGTAACCAAACACCACCTGTTCCCCAGAAACATACTGAAGAAAATATAAACAAAAACAAGAAAAAGTGAGTGCCTTTAAATTGTCAAGCCTAGAGAGCCATTGGAACGAAACAGCAGTTATGGCACTCCTTTTTGACCTAAGTAGATATCTGTTGAAGCCACCTTCTGTGTAGAATTTAGAGTGATGCCAAGTAGCCGTAAAATGCCATATACTGGACACCCACCTTATAGTGCAACAGTGGATAGCCAGTCACTAATCAGTGATTGTAAACCAATGATAATTCTTATCAAGCAACTTTGTATCTGCCTTGTTCCTTTTTCCCTTTAAAACCTGCTTGTAACTCAGGTGCCAGAGCACTCTCCAGGCATCTGGAAGATATGTCTTGAGTAGCTGTCCTCATTTTGGCTCAGGTAAACTAAAGTTTATTTTGAGCCTCAGCCTTTTCCTTTTAGGTTGACCGTAGGAATAGTAATAGTAGCAGTAGTAGGTATGTTGGAATAGGACAAAGGTTGTGAGCCAATACTTTAAAAAACTCACCTCTGCCTTGAAATACAGTGTTTTACCTTTTACTCCTTTTTTTTTTTTTTTTTTAAGAATGAAAGAGAGAAAGAAAGAGGAAGAGATATTAGAAAAGGAGAGAGAAAGAAACAGCAAAAGAAAGAAAGAAAGAAAAAAGAATGAAAGAGAGAAAGAGGAAGAGAAAGAGGGAGAGAGAACAGGATTCTTGTTTTATTGCCCAGGCTAGAATACAGTCTAAAAATGGGTATTAAAAACCTCTTTTATGCCAATAATTGTGCTTAACAATGGAGACAGGAAGGAATAGGGGATGAAAATAACAAATAAGCAGCCAACCAATATTTTATTTAAACCTGTGAAAT
>PVKP010032570.1:0-25803 GCA_004027715.1 Plecturocebus donacophilus | reverse complement strand
CAAAGAAACTAATAACTTTGAAAAAAGGTTTGACGAAATGCTAACGAGAATGGACAATTTAGAGAAGAACATAAACGAATTAATGGAGCTGAAAAACACAATACGAGAAATCCATGAAGTATGCACAAGTTTTACCAGTCGAATTGATCAAGTAGAAGAAAGGATATTAGAGGTCGAAGACCAACTTAATGAAATGAAAGGAGAAGATAAGATCAGAGAGAAAAGGGTAAAAAGGAATGAGCAAAATCTCCAAGAAATATGGGACTATGTGAAAAGACCTAATTTACGCTTAATAGGTATACCTGAAAGTGACGAAGAGAATTAATCCAAGTTGGAAAATATTTTTCAGGATATTATCCAGGAATATTTTCCTAAACTAGCAAGGCATGGTAATACTCAACTCCAGGCAATACAGAGAACCCCACAAAGATATTCCTCAAGAAGACCAACCCCAAGACACATAATTGTCAGATTTACTCGGATTGAAATAAAGGAGAAAATACTAAGGGCAGCCAGAGAGAAAGGCCAGGTTACCCATAAAGGGAAGCCTGTCAGACTCACAGCAGATCCCTCAGTAGAAACTCTACAAGCCAGAAGAGAGTGGGGGTTAATATTTAACATCCTTAAAGAAAAAAACTTTCAACCCAGAATCACATATCCAGCCAAACTAAGTTTTACAGGCCAAGGAAAAATAAAATTTTTTTGCGAACAAGCAAGAACTCAGAGACTTCATTACCACCAAGCCTGTTTTGCAACAACTTCTGAAAGAAGCACTATATACAGAAACGAACAGCCAGCATCAGTTATCCTAAAAACTTATCAAAAAAAAATAAAGAACATTACAACAATGAAGAATTTACATCAACTAACAGGCAAACAGCTAGTTAGACTTAAATAACAGTATTAAATTTACATATATAAATATTAAGCCTAAACTTAAAGGGATTAAATGCCCCAATCAAAACGTACACTTAGACAAACTGAACAAAAAGTTAAAACCCATTGGTACGCTGTATTCAGACCTTTCTTATAGGCAAGGATACACAAAGACTTAACATAAAGGGATGGAGATAGATCTACCAACCTAATGGAAAGGAAAAAAAAAACAGATTTGAACTCAGACCTGGAACAAGCAAATTTAATAAATATTTACAGAACCTACCACCCCATATCCACAAAACATATATTTTCTTCAATATTATATCATACCTATTCTAAAAGTGATCATATAATAGGAAATAAATCACTTTTTAGTAATTACATAAGCATTTCACAGATTTAAATGAAATCCTGAGCAATAGAGAAAGATTCTCGTTCTCTCTCCCTCCTTCTCTTTCTTTCTTTTTTCTCTTTATTCTACTTATTTCTTTCTCTTAAAAAAAAATTATCCCATAGCTCTTTTCTCTCTTGTGAAATCTAAGTAAGGCAGCTGCTACTTCTGAAAACAACAGCACTTATAGGAATGTCATTTTTTCAATGTTAATATGAGGTAGGCTCATTTGCTATAAAAATGTTAGCTTTCCAGGGCAATCCCATTCCTCCCACCTCCATACTTTCCTCAGTCTGGAGCTGTATCTTCTTGAAGTAGAAATGTATCTGAAACACTTTGTTTATTTTAAGGATAAGAATGTAGTAGACAGCCTCTAACATAGCACCCAATGACTTCTGCCTCCTAGTATACACACTCTTGTATAATCCTCTCCCTTTTCATGTGAGCTGGATTTATTGACTACCTTCTACCAAATAGAACACACAAGAAGTTATGTAATACCAGTTCTGTCTGTGATTAGAATATTATAGGTCATGGTTTCCATCTTGGATTCTCTCTCTCTCTCTCTCTCTCTCTCTCTCTCACTCACACACACACACACACACACACACACACACACACACATACTCTCTCTCTCTCTCTCTCTCCTTGAATTGCATTCTCTGAAGGAAGGCAGCTGTAATATAAGGCAGCCTTGAAGAGAGCCTAACCTGAATGAAATTGGAAGCAGATTTTTCCCCATTTGAGACTTCAGATAAGATGGAAGTCCAGGCTGACAACTTTACTGTAGTCTCATAAAGACAAAGTCTTTCTGAAAGACCTTGAGACAGAGGCACCCAGTTAAGCCACCTCCAGACTCCTGACCCACAGAAACTTTAAGATAATACATTGTTATTGTTTTAAGATGCATGGTTCAAAGAAATTTAGAGATGGATTTGACAAAGATAATAAATATTTAGGCTGTAGACAATACTGACTCTATCACAACTCAAAACATGCCATTGTATCATGAAAGCAGTCATAGATAATACAGAAACAAAAAGGCATGACTGTCTTTCAAGATAACTTTATTTACAAAAACAGAAACGTGTCCATGAGCTGTAGTTGGCAGACACCTTTTATAGAGGAAATGCCAATACGAATAAAACAGGAGGAACAAATAAAATAAGAAGTGTTCTAAATCGTTGGAGGCCTATAACTTCTACCTACTCCTATGAGTATGTAAAACGTTTATAATTTTTTCTTTCTTTTTGCCTTCTTTCCTTTAGTATTGTCTCTTTTATAACCTCTCTTTTTGACTTTTGCTTTTCTCCCTCTCCTTTCTTTTAAATGCCTTCTCACTCACTCTCTGTGAAATACTTGCAAAGTTGATTTACCATTATCTGGACAAATCACCAAATCCTTTATTAATACCTCCTATGTTACGGATATTGGATGCTTTTATGTCTTTCAATAAGAACGTTCAACTGTGAAATACATTGGTACTAATAACTTAAAATTTTTAAGTGTGTCTCTTTCCATTTTTCTTTAATATCATAATTGTAATTCCTGGACTAAGCCCTACTACTAATAGATCTAACTTATTTTACTGGTGTCATATGCTTTTCTTGAGAAATAATCATCCTACTGTGATGATCTCTCTGTCTCTGTCACTCTCTGTCACTCTCTCTCTCTCTCTCTCCAGATATATTGACATCCAGCAGAACCCAACCCCAAAGAATAACATGAAGAGAAAGTCAGATCTCATTATGTTGGGTGGAAAAAATAAAATCTCTGAAGACTGGAGAGCAGCTAAAGGTGCTACACCATTTCTTTAAGAGAATGATTAATTCTGAGACTCTTAATGTGTAAGATAATAAATAAATATAGTTTAATGTATAGTTTCTATGTCTTTCTTTCCTATGAGCCACACAGCATCTTGCTTTTAAAAATACAAATTTTTTTTATATTTTTATTTTACAAATGTAAATGCTTTTATTTTTATATTTTTATTTTACAGCCATAAAACTGTTTGTAAAATTGTTTTCTCACCTGAAAATTGAGAATCATGTTGGCTGTATACATGCTGAGATTTTTTTAAGGATTAAGTAATATGAGGAGATACATGTCACACTCAAAATGGATCATGAAAGTTCATTTGGGAATCAATAATATAAAAAGCATTATGGTAGGTAATGTTTATTAAATAATTTCCAGTTTGATCACCTCAATTTCCATATAAGATTATTGCAAATACTCCCAACTATGCTCTTATCAGGTCTTGGCTAAACCGTTGAATTTCCTTCCATTTGTCTCTATGCTAGCAGGGCAACCTATTCTTTATCCCCATTTGAAACATTGTATGAATATGTAATGCCTGGTAGCTCAAACTTCACAGTTATAAAAAAGATGGAAATCTTTAATTTTGTTCTAGACCTTGATGCCAGGGCTGTTTGCTAACCAACTGTGGCAGTTATTTCTGTGTAATTTTCTAATTTCAGTTAAGAACACTTAATTTGCCAGTGAAGTCCCTCAGTGTCAGAAGCCAAGGCATTTATTTCTGAGCAGTAATAATAGCTCCTAATAGCTATGTTAATATCCTAGGGGAAATAGAAGCCTCTGTGGCTTCTTCAATAATTAAAACAAATTTTTATGTAAATTCATTAAAACAAAATGTATATGGGGTCTAAAAGAGTGCTTGACATGTGGTAGGTACCAAAATGTTTCTTGATAGTATCTAGGAATAGATAAATATTTGAAAATTAGTGTATCTACCTATATTATTTTCCATACTGAGATATTTTTATAATTCAAAAGAAAATCTATCAGTGAAACAGGCATAAACAAGGTCTGTCCTAGGTGAAATAGGATTTATGCTAATGCTAATAAAAATTTATATGATTTAGGTGGTCTACATCTCTGGGTGTATTAGACAGTTGCACCTTATAGAAGCCAAATAATTAAACAATATGGAATTTTCTCTGTGAACCTAGTAATTACTTTTAGAACTTAAAAATCAACATGTATATTTTTCTATTTTTGGAAGTCAGCTCTAAATTTCTTCCTCTAAAGTAATATGATGATCATTCTGGCTGAGCATTACTGAAAATTTGTAGCTTATGACTGAAAAAACAATTCATAGAAAACTTCAAATCTTCAGATAGTGTGTGTTCATGGGGCAAGTAAAAGATAAATTTTCAAAGCCACCCAAAGTTTTGGATATTCATAATTAGTTAGGTCAATTTTAATATCAGTTTCTAGGGGCTTTGTAATCAAGTTATTCAGAGAAACAACAGGTCCAGATGAAAACAAAATTTAATCTTTCACTACAGATGTGTCTTTTGGGGTCTTCACCTGTCAATAAATTTTGTTTCCTGACAAGAAAAATAATATATGCTATATGCTAGTCTTTATTTTCTTCTGAAATTATATATTTTTTGTCAAACATCTTGTACATTTAAAGGATAAGTTTGCAAGTGAAACTTAGAGGATTGTATCAGTTTAGGATTGAATGCTTTGAGAAGGGAATTATAATTTCATGATCACTTTGGTAAACTGTAGCCTGGATATTACTTAATTAAATGGCAGTCCATAACTCTATTTACTGCAAGAAAAATATGGCAGCCTAGTCCTTTAAATCTTGAGGTTCCAAAACTAAAATATTATTGGTACTATTGAAATAAGCATTTGAAATTTTACCACCTGCCACTCATGGTTACAATTTCAAGTGGTTTTCATATTTTGATTATGAAAGGGAAGCACAAGTGTAATTATCAGTCACATAAAAAGCTTATTTTGTATGTTAAACTGTGATCACAGTTTGATAATACTTTTCTCTCACAGCTAATATTTTTTTTGAAGTCTCAGTTTTATCTCAGTGCAACTGATATTTCCGTTGTAGTTTACATTACTCTTGCCTTTTAGATTATTCCTTGAATAAAATGGTACATTAAAAATCTTTACAGATCAACTTCTTCTAATCACCCCCTTTAAATTGTGTATTTCTTATGTTTTATAACAAATGAATTCTGTAGTTTACTTATTGTAGTAGAAGCATCTGCACAGTAATATTTCCTTAGTACCATGGTCTTCCATTACACAGATGAGTCAAAAACTCTGAGTCATTTATATGCCTTTAAATTTCTTTCTGAATGAATTATGACTCAGTTGAATTCTTAATTTTGAGAATATGTTGATAACATCAACATGCTTAATTCAGTTTAAATTAAAATCAACCACAACAGGGGGTAGTGGCTCATGCCAGTAATTTCAGTATTTTGGGAGGGTGAGGTGGGAGTATCGCTTGAGGCCAGGAATTTGAGAACAGCCTGGATAACATAGCAAGAGCTCATCTCTACAAAAACAATTTTAAAATATTAACCAGACATTGTGACATGTGCTTATAGTCCTAGCTACTCTAGAGGCTATGATTGGCAGATCAACTGAGCCCAGTTGTTTGAGATTACAGTGAGCAATGATCACACCACTAGACTCCAGTCTGGGGAACAGAACAAGACTGTTTTTTTGTTTTGTTTTGTTTTTTTGTTTTTCTTTATTGCATTTTAGGTTTTGGGGTACATGTGAAGAACATGCAAGATTGTTGCATAGTTACACACATGGCAGTGTGATTTGCTGCCTTCCTCCCCATCACCTATATCTGGCATTTCTCCCCATGCTGTCTCTCCCCAACTCCCACCCCCACTCTCCCTCCTCTATTTCCACCCGACAAACCCCAGTGTGTGATGTTCCCCTCCCTGTGTCCATGTGTTCTCATTGTTCAACACCCACCTATGAGTGAGAACATGCGGTGTTTGATTTTCTGTTCTTGTGTCAGTTTGCTGAGAATGATGGTTTCCAGGTTCATCCATGTCCCTACAAAGGACATGAACTCATCATTTTTTATGGCTGCATAGTATTCCATGGTGTATATGTGTCATATTTTCCCTGTCCAGCCTATCATTGATGGGCATTTGGGTTGGTTCCAGGTCTTTGCTATTGTAAACTACGCTGAAATGAACATTCGTGTGCATGTGTCCTTATAGTAGAACGATTTATAATCCTTTGGATATATACCCAATAATGGGATTGCTGGGTCAAATGGAATTTCTATTTCTAGGTCCTTGAGGAACTGCCACACTGTCTTCCACAATGGCTGTACTAGTTTACACTCCCACCAACAGTGTAAAAGTGTTCCTATTTCTCCACATCCTCTCCAGCATCTGTCTCCTGATTTTTTAATGATCGCCATTCTAACTGGTGTGAGATGGTATCTCAATGTAGTTTTGATTTGCATTTCTCTAATGACCAGTGATAATGAGCATTTTTTCATATTTTTGTTGGCCTCATGTATGTCTTCTTTTGCAAACTGTCTGTTCATATCCCTTGCCCACTTTTGAATGGGCTTATTTGTTTTTTTCTTGTAAATCTGTTTTAGTTCTTTGCAGATTCTGGATATTAGCCCTTTGTCAGATGGGTAGACTGCAAAAATTTTTGCCCATTCTGTTAGTTGTCGATTCACTCTAATGACTGTTTCTTTTGCTGTGCAGAAGCTGTGGAGTTTGATTAGGTCCCATTTGTCTATTTTGGCTTTTGTTGTCAATGCTTTTGGTGTTTTGGTCATGAAGTCCTTGCCTATACCTATGTCCAGAATGGTTTTGCCTAGGTTTTCTTCTAGGGTTTTTCTGGTGTTAGGTGTTTATGTTTTTTAATCAATCACAAAATTCCAGTGTAACTCATAATATTTAACACTTATTTGACACTTATAGAGCACTACTGTAAGTGCTTTATGGGGTTGGCAAACTACACCTCAGAGGCCAAGTTCAGCCTTGCTGTTTGTTTTTGTAGCTACAGCTGTGTGTGTGTGTGTGTGTGTGTGTGTGTGTGTTTTCTTTTTTCTATTTTTTTACTCTCTCTTTTCTTTCTGAAACAGAGTTTTGCTCTTGTTGCTCAGGCTGGAGTGCAGTAGCTTTTTTTTTTTTTTTTTAACTTAGCCACACCTGTTAATTTTCATATTTCTGGTGGCTGCTTTCATGCTACCTCAGCAGAGTTGACTAGTTACCACAGAGACTGTATGTCCTATAAAGCATAAAATATTTACTACATGACCCTTTATATTGAAATAGTTTGCTAACCACTGTATTAGCATTTTGATCTTCTAACCAGCCCTACAAATTATTATTATCATCATAATCTCTATTTTAAAGAAGAAAATGGTGTATATAACTTGCCCAAGTTCACACTTGTACTGAACCGAAGAACATGGATTTATCCAGGCAACTGGTTCCATCCACAGTCCCCCTTCTCAACTATGCCGAAATGCATCTCACATGAGAATTATGTCTTTCACCTATAAAGGAGCAATTATTCCGATAGACATTAGTTTCTTTTTTAAAAAAAACTGGCTGGGCATTAATAGTTTTTCCCCAAAGCATAAAATTCCTTGCAATTGTAGACTGGAGATTAAGACTAAACTTCTGGCCACTTTGCATTGTTTGCATCAATTTCTGATAGAAAAATTACCTGTATTTATAATATAAAACCTATCTTTTATATTCTTATCAGTAAATAGTAACAGAAAGTCAGAAGAATTTGATGTGAATGATATATATAAAATTTTATATGACAAAAGATATCTATGGTTTAGCTTGCCTAAGACAAAAAACGATGAAAAAAGCAATTATAAAAGCAGTCTGTATCCTCAAATATTTCCTTGTCTCCAGAGCAGTTATGGGAGATACTCAGAAAATGATAGTAATTAGTGAAAATAATAGAAAATGCTGTCATCAGAATCAAAATTTTAGGTAATGGTTATAGCGTATTTAGGGAGACCTTATCACCATTTAAACCATTAATTCACACCCAAACTCTTTGGAAAATTAAAATTTTGCACTAATAAGAGAAGATTTTTTTGCAGCTGCCAGCACATGATGGACTTCCCAATAACAGGCAGGACGAATGTTCTTTTTTGCAGTTGGAGCATGGTTCCCATGGCAACACTTGCTGTATGCATTCAAATGAAACTTCTCTTTTTCCCTTCAAGAATCTTTCCCTTTTCTTTTCCCTAGCCTAACATTTTTCATTAAGCATAAAAACCTTGATCCTTAAAAGACTGAAACCTACTGGTGAACTCTAGTTTTCCATTTTCTCTATCTAAAATTTAGAAGGAAAATACACACACTAAAATTTGACTGGATGTTGATTTTCTTCCTTATTATGGCACATGCAGAATACTCAGAACTAACTTTGGTCAAGGAAAATGTCCAAATGTAACTGTGACTTCGAAACCTGAGTTTTGCATACATGTAACAATATATTAAGGGTTAACAATATATTATTGCCCAAAGATAAAGTATAATACAGAACACAGGGATTTTGCTGAGAGCAGACTGTGTTGCACATATTGGCAGCCTTCTAAATTTGTCACCAGGTAATTTGAATATTGATTAGGCACAGATTCTGCTATTAGTACCTGGCAGTCGTTAAAGCCATAAACCACTTCCAGTAAATAACTCCCTAGGGGAAATCTGGACTTGGGTGAATGTCCTTGGGTGGGGAAAATTTATTACAAAGTCATGAAAAGCAAGAAAAAGAAGAAAGACATAAAATGTATGGTGGGGAGATAGCTGAGGTGCACAGAAACTGGTCTTTACAAATGTCATCAACCAGAGTGCAGTACATACAGAATCAAATGCTGCAACACAGTGATTTTGAATGTATGGTTAATGGAGTAATGCTAATCTGTCAGCTGCTTATTACGGGTCCTCAACAGGAAAAGTTCAGTTCATGTTTGTTGCCAGTGCACATACTTTCAAAGAATGTGTTTAGATTGTTTTTAATGTTTTATTCTTCATTATGTTTATCATGATTATATTTATTAAAATGTAATTGCATATGTATCAAATATGATAACAGAAATAGATGTTATTGTGATTGAACCATTTTGCAATGTATACATAGATGAAAATATTACATTGTTTCCCATAAATATACAAGAAATAAGTCAATAAAACAAACAAATAATAATATAAAATAGGGCTTGTCCTTTGAATAATTTTGATTTTTTATTTTGTTTTTCTTAGATTTAATATGTGTTGTATTGTTTCGATTAATGTCAAATACAAAAAATTAGAGCATGAGAAGTACTATGTAGTTGACATCAGATTACACTGGGCAATTGGGGTTTTCTGCTTTTGTGTGCTGAATGAATTCATTTTATTTTTTGTTTATTCCGAAAAAAAGTCAAATGGTACAAATTAAATAGTGGCATGTATTTCCTATGTGTTGTCTTGTTTCATCTTTATAAAACATTCATAAAATAGATCTCATTTTGTCCATTTTACATGCAAAGAAACTGATGCTTTAGGAGATGACTTGCCTATATTAGCTAGGAAGCTGCTGGATTCTGGAAAGAGGATCAAATTCAGATTAGTTAACATATCTTAATGAACAGACTCCTCATTGAGCTGTTAACAGGATAAAAATAACGCAGAAGGGATGTTGAGGTACTCAGAATTTGGCAAAAGTGGAAGTTATAATCCAGTGTGAGTCTGATGGGACAAATAAAGTTGTTAATGGAGCCATGGCTATGTACCATTAGGAGAAAGACTGTCCTAAGAGAGGCTGTCCTATAGATACTGTGAGGTGGACAACCACAGCCACTGTCAACCTGTGCCCTTGCAGGGATGGGACTAAATACTCAATGTCTCTCTCCAGTGACAATGGGAGACATAAGATCAATAGGAAGTGCACTAGTTCATTCTCATGATGCTAACAAAGACATACCCAAGACCGGGTAATTTATAAAGGAAAGAGATTTAAATTGAAGTTCAGCATGGCTGGGAAAGCCTCAGGAAACTTAGAATCATGGTGGAGAGGGAAACAAACACATCCTTCTTCCATGGCAGCAGGAGAGAGAAGAATGAGCGCAAAGGGGGTTTGCCCCTTGTAAAACCACCAAATGTTGTGAGAACTCACTTACTCTCTATCATGAGAACAGCATAAGGGTAACCACCCCCATGATTCAATTACCTTCCACTGGGTCTTTCCCATGTTCTGTGGGGATTATGGAACTACAAGATGAGATTTGGGTGGAGATAAAGCCAAATCATATCAGGAAGGGACACAGCCACTGCCAGAAACTATACCCCAGAGCCGACAGGAGGCAGGGAAGAAAGATGCTAAACTTTCTCTTTTCCCACTGGTGCACTGCTTGCCTGTGTGTGGCTTTACTGAGGTTTAATAAAGTTTAAGCCTTAGGTCTTTTTCTGAAAGAAGTCTCTTCCAAGGTCTTGGGATGGAACTCATCAAAATATCTATGTCACAGGCTCTGTGTCATTTGAAATAGTAATTTTTTTTCAATCACTAGTCATTAAGAACATGTTTCCTTTTCTAATTAGCTTCTCTCCTTAATGGGTGTATTAGGGAGGCCAGTGGTATTTTTGGGATCTAGTTAAAGAGAAGTTGAGTTCGAGATAAATTCAGTTTTATTTCCTATGAAAATTTTCAGTCTCATAGCATGACTGAAAAATTAAATATATTATATTTTACTGATATATCTCTGGGAATCTTGTTTCCTTATTTGTGATGTCTCCTTGGGGATATTGAACTTTGGTATTATTTTATTTCCTATGAAATAAAACTGAATTTTTTATTTAACAAATAAGAAAGAAAGAAAATTCATTTTTATTTTATATTTTTGTTAGTCACAGTCCCTTTTTTGTATAGTTCAGTAATTGTTGATTATGCAACTGCAGAAATAGCTTCCAGAATCCTCTTAGCATCTCTGTGCCAATCAACTTGTCTTTATGACAAGATAGTGCAGGGCCAGAGGTGATGTTTTATAGGAACATGTTTAGACCACCTGGAATGGAAAGTGCATAGGTAGAGAAGAAGATTTAAAAGGAGCAACAGGTTAAAATATTGGAATCAGTCCTTGGAAAAATGTTCCAAATCTTGTACTTAAGTCGTGAGCCAAAAAAAAAAAAACCTGGTAGAGATTTTCTGATATTTGACAACAATCCTAAATATTAACATAATATTATTTAAAAGAAATTGTAAAGTTAAGAAACTTTTTAAAGTCTGTAATAAAAACCAAAACCAAATATTGATCAACCATACAAGAATAAATGCAGAATTATCTATCCTCTGTAGAGAGAATATTACTATTAAAAATTATTCTCATATGAAAAGCATGCAGAAAAAAAGCATGCAGGGAAAAAGTATTGGCGATGCAATCAATGAATACAAAAATATGCTTTTTTTGAACATTTAAGAATTTGTCTTATATATTCTTAAAATTGGTTGTGAATCCTCAATTTGAATATATATATTCATTACTCTACCTAATTTTGTATGTATAAGTTTGTGTCATTTTTCTAAAAGGGGTTACACAGTTTCATGCCCCATAGTGCTTAGTCTGTCTCTGCTTTCGATGGTACCAACCAGTGGCTAAAGCCAAACATAAACTTGTCTCCCAGGTAGGTCTATTTAAAGGAGCAAGGGAGAAGGTGAATGATAATCAAGGTTGAGAGAAGAAAACAAAACAATAATCTCATCATTCAAGTTTACACAGCTACACAAAAGCAGGGTTAGGAGTCAGACTACAAATGTCTCTGACTCTAAAGCACATGCTCTTTCTACATACCTCTCTACTGCTCAGTCATCACATATAAAAAGATAAAGAGTAGGAGGTGGAAGATGGATTAAATCATCCTCCATACTCTATTTATACACAGTTCCCAAATGGGGAACAGAATATTATTATCCTTTAAGCATATGAAGGGTAGTAAGATTTGCAGAAATATGAATAAAAATACAGTTTGCTGACTTTCTGCTCTCAGAAGATTTTTCTCTATTTCACTATGCAATCCACATGGCTAACAACTTGCTTTTAAAATGATTAGTTGATTATAAACAAGTATCTATCTGATCGAAGGAAATTTTTAATAAGAAACGAAAGTTATTTTCAAAGATGTTCTTTGACACAGCCTGGATTGAAAAAATTGTTCTAGAAAGTTTCCGAATAAAGCAAAACAAAGCAAATATAAACTACCAGTTGATTTTTCTTCTTTCTCTTAACAGTACCTTAACTGAGCATTTATTTTTGCCTTGTTTTGTTTCATTCAGATTCCATAAAACTTTGCCCTCATTCTTGTATTCTGAAACGTGAAATATTTGTCTCATAGCATGACTGAAAAACTACATATATTATATTTTACTGACGTATCTCTGAGAATCTTGTTTCCTTATTTGTGATTTCTCCTTGGGGATATTGAGCTTTGGCATTATTTTTTAAAATCTGGATGAGGAGAATCAGGGAGAGCCATCAATCTTTCAGCCAAGAGGAGCATCTGCTAATAGCTAAAATACTTTAACCAGCTGGACTATGCTTATGAAAAGGTTTATTACTTTCTGAGGGGCAAGAGCTCTGGCATCCCCTGAGTGGATTCAGCTACATTATCAGTCCAGGATGTATAAATTGCATTTAAAGTCAGAATAGCAACCAAGGCAAATAATTACAATATCTAAAATAGTACAATCAGGGATTACCACAGTTTCAAAGGTCACTTGGAAAGAAAATGGAAGGAATTTGGCTCTTAGTGTCTAGCTGGAGCATCTTTCAGAGAATCATGTGTTCTCTCATTTCTCATGGACCCCTACCAGACCCATTTGCCCACGAGTAACAGGAAAACTTCACTAATGGTTAGCACTTTTGGCTAAGACTGCTACCCCTGCACTCATATATACTCTTCTCTTTACTAAGTGGTAGAAGCTTTATATTTGAGCTGAGCACAACAACTGCTCTAGAATAAAGTCTATATGTCTAGACAAGTTTGAAGCCATAGATGTGTTCATATATATAAGTTCTCACCAACAAGATGTGAGTGGAACTAATTGCTGCACCTTCTCAAACCCGCCTTATTTTTGCTCTTTGATTTCTTGGAGCTTGTTTGTTCTGGATTTTATTATGAGCCACTTTGGGCCATGTAGACAAGGGTAATAACTAAAGACTTACAGAAGACAGAAGGCATTCACTGTATCATCATATCTGCCTTGGGCTGCATAAACTCAGCCTATTGGATGAGAAGGACATAAATCTTTCTCTTATTAAAATCTCCATTATTTGGTGTCTTTGATGTAGCCACAGAATCTACATCCTACTTTTTAAAAAACCTTCATAATTCTGATTAAGCCCTATTCTAGAATATTTATTTCCCCACCTTTTAGAAAGCAACTTCCTTTGAAGTCCTCATTCCTGTTTAACAAATTATGTCAAACTTCTTGTAATTAAATCAATGAATACTTATTTTGTATGACTCCTAGAGGTCTCTGCTTGTAATTAAAACAGGCAATATTTATTTTGTATGACTCCTAGATGTCTCTCCAATTACAACAGTAAAGTAAATTAATATTAGTAGTTACGAATTCCTTGCTAGTGTTAGGTACTTTTTCAGGTACCTCGAACACATAAATACATACAGGCCATACAGCAATTCTGTGATATAAAAGCTACCATTATTCTAATCATAAATACTTTGACCACTATCACATAGTTCTTAAATACATGAACCAAAATTCAAATCCAAGCTGGTGATTTTGCATGTAGTCTGGTGATGTTGCATGTAATCATAATGCTACAGTTTCTCTGATTCTTTTCTTATCCTGCTTACTCAGATTTTTTTTTTTTTTGAGATGGAGTTTTGCTCTTATTGCCCAAGCTGGAGTGCAATGGTGCAATCTCAGCTCAGTGCAACTTCTATCCCCAAGTTCAAGCGATTCTCTTGCTTCAGCCTTCCGAGTAGCTGGGATTACAGGCATGTGCCACCACTCCCCACTGATGTTGTATTTTAAATAGAGATGGGGTTTCTCCATGTTGGTCAGGCTGGTCCTGAACTCCCAACTTCAGGTGATCTGCCCATCTTGGCCTCCCAAAGTGCTGGGATTACAGGTATGAGCCACCATACCCGGCCTACTCAGATTTTTTTCTGAAGTCTACTGTTCCTTGGGATTTACATTCCTTGGTAAATTAACCAGGGCTTAATATATGTAGCTTGGATATTTAGTGAATAAATTATATGTGGAAGGCAATGCTTTGCACATGGTAAGCACTCAATATGTATTATTTCAATAAGTAGTGGAGGGCCAGAGCCAGATCACATGAGCTCTTCAAGAGCCAACTGTGCATCTTTTCCCTACTCTACATTCAGTTCAGTGAAGACTGGTTGCTCACTTGAAATGTTCCCTGGTAGGAATAGTAAATTTACAAACACTACAAATCAGGATTTTTGTTTCCTTTGGAGAACCAACTTACTAGCATACCACTTGTTAAGAAAGTTGAGGAAAATTACATAAAGCTTTTATATGCAAAAATCATATTCTATTTGGGGTTACCAGCATCTCAGGGTAATTGTCATATAGGATAATATGGGAATATTATTTAAAATTATCAGTAAGCAATTGATGAAACTATTTAGCTTAAGTATGCTTGAATTTTTTTCTTAAGAAAGCAACTGAGAAATGGCATCTGAGCTAGACTCTTAGTTAAAATTGAGATAAAAAGCTGATATTAAATTTTTTGTGTGTTTGTGATAAAATGAATATAAGGGAAGACTTCAATTGTTTGCTCTTATTCATATATTAAGTTATGTGACAAAACGTAACTTTAGACTTGGGAGAAGGAATGGATTATCTATACTGTATGATGAAAGAAATCAAGAAGTGACATACATGTTAAATCCCTTGATAAAGACTTTCTGTCCATAAATATCTTCATCAATTCCTACTAGTTCTGACATTAAAGATTGATTTTTTAGGGTACTGAAGACTTTTCATATTAAAATGCAAATATAACTGGAAGTCATTTTCTTGTAACACCTTATCAGTTATTGGTTTTGAACTTCTGACTGATTAGTAGTCCACATAACTGGCCTCCTTGACTCTGAAATATAAATTAAAGACAATCATGCCCTTGGTTTAGTATATAAAGGGAAAATAATAATCATGTCCTTGGTTTAGTATATAAAGGGAAACTTTTGATCAACACTTTAGGTGTCTCACTATATAGTTAACCTTTTACATTATTCCTACTTTTTGAACTTATTTCTAGATATTCTACTAGAATAAGTTCAGAAAGTAGGAATTTACATTATTCCTACTTTCTGAACTTATTTCCACTTTAGCAGCTCTAGTGACACTGTCTCTGTCAAGCCTTATAGAAAATATTTTATGCATTCAATAATGAGGTAAATCCCACAGCAACAGCCTGTATTCTAGACTTCATATATGTAGTGTTCACTTGATTAAAAAGGACTTCATGACTAAAACACCAAAAGCAAGGGCAACAAAAGCCAAAATAGACAAATGGGATCTAATTAAACTTAAGAGCTTCTGCACAGCAAAAGAAACTATCATTAGAGTGAACCAGCAACCAACAGAAGGGAAAAAATTTTTTGCAAGCTACCCATCTGACAAAGGGCTAATATCCAGAATCTACAAAAAACTAAAGATTTACAAGAGAAAAACAAACAACCCCATCAAAAAGTGGACGAAGGATATTAACAGACATTTTTCAAAAGAAGACATTTATGCAGCCAACAAACATACGAAAAAATGTTCCTCATCACTGGTCATTAGAGAAATGCAGATCAAAACCATATTGAGATACCATCTCATGCCAGTTAGAATGGCACTCATTAAAAAATCTGGAAACAGGTGCTGGAGAGGATGTGGAGAAATAGGAACATTTTACACTGTTGGTGGGAATGTAAATTAGTTCAACTATTGTGGAAGACAGTGTGGCAATTCCTCAAGGACCTAGAAATAGAAATACCATTTGACCTAGCAATCTCATTACTGGTATATACCCAAAGGATTATAAATCATTCTATTATAAAGACACGTGCACATGTATTTTCATTGTGGCACTGTTTACAATAGCAAAGACCTGGAACCAACTCAAATGCTCATCAATAATAGACTGGATAAAGAAAAGGTGGCACATATTCACCATGGAATACTATGCAGCCATAAAAAAGGTTGAGTTCGTGTCCTTTATAGGGACATGGATGAATCTGGAAATCATCATTCTCAGCAAACTGACACAAGAACAGAAAACCAAACACCACATGTTCTCACTCATAGGTGGGTGTTGAACAATGAGAACACCTGGACACAGGGAGGGGAACATCACACACTGGGGTCTGTTAGGCAGGTGAGGGGCTAGGGGAGGGATACCAGGGGGTGGGGAGATTGTGTGGGGATAACATTGGAAGAAATGCCTAATGTAGTTGACAGGGGGGTTGGCAGCAGCAAACCACCATGGCATGTGTGTACCTATGCAACAATCCTGCAAGACCTATGCAGGTACTGCAGAACTTAAAGTATGATTTAAAAAAAAAAAAAAAGTTATTTTTCAGTGATGCTGCTCAGTCTTGCTATTTCTGAATACTTGCCTGAAACTTATGCCTTGTAGATAATTGTCTAGTCTTACTCTATGATCCTAATGTTTCCTTAATCCTTCAACTCCTCTGAGCTAGACTTTGCCACTGATCTCTATCCCTGTGATTTAGGCCCTTTTTCTCAGATCTTTTAAAACTGACTGCTAACCTGCTAATCTGGGCTTCTGTACATTGCCTACTCCTAGATTTGCCATTATCATGATCCTTCAACTGATAGGACATAGTCACTTTTTGCAGGACTTTCCAGAAAGTAACTGTCCACTCACTCATCAAACTGTCTGAAAATGAGGCCCACTCACCACCATGTCTTGAGCTTCTCTCAAGACTTATACCCAGTTCCACACCTCGGGATCCACACCTAAGTGGAAACCTTTCCACTGTACCTTTTTCCACTTCCTGTTCATACCTAAAGTTAAGAAACAAACAGAAGAGAGGTGATTCATAGAAGGGTAGTAAAGAGAATAAGTAGGGATAGTGAATAGGATGGTGTTATAGTCCTCAGAATGTAGGGAAAAAAAAAAAAAACAGAGAAATCTTGAAAGAAGAGACAACTTCTTACTTTATAATTTTTTCTAGTCTTCTGCCACACCAGAGCTACATTGGCTCTGGTGTTGTACATACAACACTTTACCTGTTGAATAGCTTTCTCTGACAAGTATGACAGAAAGATGAACTGTTGAACAAATGTGGACAAATGCTTCTTTACAGTGGAGTTGTGCAAGTGTGAAATTGACTACCTCGTAAACATGAATTTCAAGTTATATACAGCCTGTTGGTTATTGAGCCTACATGGTTGAAGGAATACATGACTTGG
Organism: Plecturocebus donacophilus; assembly: GCA_004027715.1. NCBI lineage: Eukaryota > Metazoa > Chordata > Mammalia > Primates > Pitheciidae > Plecturocebus > Plecturocebus donacophilus. The sequence continues at coordinate 8,285 of PVKP010032570.1, read as the reverse complement.
GGATTTTGGTTCAATGGGTAGCATAAATTCGTTTGAGAAAAGCCACTTAAATATTTTTTCAGGTAAATCATGGCAACATTTAAATCTATATTTTTTAATAGTGCTACAGTAAAAAAAAACATGTTTTGTTTCTAAATTTGTCTCTTGGTACAGCAGACTAGTCATCGAAATGGGTTGATCACCTGTGAAATAATGTTTAGATTCAATAAAAACATAAATTTCATGGAAATCACATATATTGCATCTTTGCAAATTTTCATTTTGATGCATCTGGATATTGAATTTCAGAATGTTGGAGGATATTTGATCCACTAAAAGAGAATAAATGTTTCAACTTAAAAAATAATATAGTTGTTCTTTATGACATTAAATAATATTAGAAGTTAGGCAATATTTTAAGGACTAAGAAATCTTGGGAAAACAATAATAAAAAAGAGAAACTATTCAATCAGTCTTGTTTCATGTTTGATTTTTTGGGAGAGTTTTCTTTGCAGTTCACTCAATGTTATCAATCTACCAAATATAACTCATCCACCTGCCCATTGAAAGATGCCTAGATGGCTTTAAATTTTAACTACTGAAATGTTATGTTAATGGATAGTTTGATATAAACTCCCTGATAGACCTGGACCAATGGTCTCTGGGCACCTGTAATGAGGATGAGGGTTGGTAGATGGTAGAATTTGTGTATATTTTATTTCACTAAATACTTCCAGGTTACATTATATATTGACTTCACTCTATTATATTCATGCTAGCAGTGTATAATGGCTTCCATTTTCTCACATTCTCACTAATAATTTGCATTACCAACCTTTATTTAATTTTTTTTCCTACCTAATTATTTTAGTTTTACTTTATCTAATTACTAATAAGGCAGGTAATGTGTATTTCTCCTTTGACAAATTACATTTTTTATATTGTATTTCTCCTTTTATACTATCTTTTTATCTTCTTCTTCTTGATTTAAAGTTGCTTTCTGTGTATTTTAACTATTATTCCATTGTTAGTTTTATTTACTGAAAATATTCCTCTCCATACCTGACAATCACCTACTACAAGACCCAGCTACTGAAAATATTTATTTGCCTTTGTGGAGCTTTGTTGATGTTATCTATGCAAGTGTACTGAGGTGATCTACCAAGTCAGAGACATAGAAATAATTTTGGTAGCAGAGAAGCCACAAAAAAAACAAGAAAGGAGAGGTAAAGAAAGAAAGTCTGAGACAATCAGATTTACAAGTATAGATATGTCATCAGAATAAGAATGAAAATGTGAATGAGTGTATGATGTGACTGCCTGCCACAAGCTCACATATTGTTGTTTGGGTCAGTGGAATTTCTCATTAATATGAATACCTATGAGAGATTCTAAACTTCATGAATCTGCTAAAGCAATTCTGGTTTATTTCTTAATTTTTAACTTCTCTATGTTTTACAATAAAATATCTTCAACTGAAGTAACCAAAACTTGGCCCGCTTCTTTTCACTTTGAAATAAAATTAAGCACAAAGCTTAATATCCCAGAGTTGTGTCACTACCACTAAACACCAGGGGTTTTTAGGTAACATAATCTACTAATTTGTAATTAACAAACTTTCAATCGAATTCAGTACCAAATAAAATTGACTTTGACCCCCAAAAAATGCATTATCCAGTAAGACTACTTTGGTATATTTATCAGAATTTAATTAATTTAATTTAATTTAATTTTCAATCAACCATATACTATCAGGATAGTTTAAAAAGCAGATTTTTTCTCTCCTTTGAAAATTTACATTTATTTTTATGACAACCAACATTAATGCTCTTTGCTTACATTCAAAAATTGTGACAATAATAATGAGTTAATATAAAATTACAGCTTTGAGTTAGAATTTAATGTGTGCCATAGGCTCTTTTAGAACAACTGTTTATTAAAACAGTGGATAGACCAAAAGCAATGTGATGCCATTGTAGTATGATTTCATAATCCAGAATCTTCCACTTAAAATCTAATGAACACTTTGTAAAGAATTGGTTTGCATCACTGTGCTTACTTTATAAGCACAATTTAATTAGAACAGACTATCTATAGGAAGTTGTCTCAGAGTTACCAAGGTTTCATTAGAGAGATCATTACTTACAGATTGAATTTAAATAGAATTGAGTTATTGATCCAAAACAATTACAAGGAAATTAACCTTACATTGTAAAAGTTGAATAAGAGATTATGAATCTAAGTAAACAATGTGTCTTTTTAAAACTAATTTTTATTTTTAATTTTTGTGGGTATATAATAGGTGTATATATTTATAGGGTATATTAAATATTTTTGGTACAGGCATGCAATATGTTAACAAGCATATCAGATTAACTGGGTTGTTCATTACCTCAGATATATATTATTTCTTTTTATTACAAACATTCCAATTATATTCTTAGTTATTTTAAAATGTACAGTGTACAATAAATTTATTGTAAAATAAATTATTGCTGTCAACAATAATTTGACCATTGTGCTATCAAATACTAGATCTTATTCAATCTCCTAACTATACATTTATACACATTGACTAACCCAACATTGTCCCCTCTCACCCATTACCCTTCCTAGTCGCTGATAACAATTTTTTCTCCTTTTTTTTTTAATTATTACTTAAGTTCTGAGGTACATGTGCAGATAGTGCAGATTTGTTACATAAGTATACACGTGCCATGGTGGTTTGCTGCATCCATCCCTCCGTCATCTACATTAATGATAGACTGAATAAAGAAAATGTGGCACATATACATCATGAAATTCTATGCAGCCATAAAAAAGGATAAGTTCACGTCCTTTTCAGGGACATGGATAAAGCTGGATACCATTATTCTCAGCAAACTGACACAAGAAAAAAAAACCAAACACTGCATGTTCTCACTCATAAGTGGGTGTTGAACAATGAGAACACATGGACACAGGGAAGGGAACATCACACACTGGGGTCTGTTGAGGGTGAAGGGTTAGGGGAGGGATAGCAAGGGGTGGGGAGATAGGGGAAGGATAACATTGGAAGACATGCCTAATGTAGGTGACAGTGATTGGAGGCAGCAAACCACATGGTATGTGTATATGTATGTAACAATCCTGCACAATCTGCACATGTACCCAAGAACTTAAAGTATAATAAACATATATGGGTACAATAATTCATTAATGAATACTAATATGGTTTGGCTCTGTCCCCACACAAATCTCATGGTGAATTGTGGTTCCCATTGTTGGAGGAAGGGCCTGGCGGAGGCATCTAACTCATGAGAATATAATTCCTCCTTGCTGTTCTTGTGATAGAGTTCTCATGAGATCTGGTTGTTTAATAAATGTGTGGCATCTCCTCCTTCTCTCTCTCTCTCCTGTCGCCATGTGAGACATGCCTTGCTTCCCCTTTCCCTTCCACCTTGATTGTAAGTTTCCTGGGGCCTCCCCAGACATGCAGAACTGTGAGTCAACTCAATCTCTTTTCTTTATAACTTACCCAGTCTCAGGCAGTTCTTTATAACAGTGTAAGAACAAACCAATACATATACACTTTCTAAAAATATATCAGTAGTGACATTATTAACATAATTGTCAGTGAAGACAGAATTTTAAAGAGTAGTTTTTTAGTGTGTGACCAAAGGTAAGTTGCTATCAGCTTAAAACAAACTTTTATAACTGTAAGATGTTTCATATAAACCTCATGATAATCAGATACAGAAAAGATAGAGAAAAAAGAAACAAAACATAACACTATAAAAATTATTAAAGCAAGGAAGGAGATAGTAAAAGAGAAAGAAAGGAACTAAAAAAAGTCAGAAAAAAAAACAAATTGAAAACATTAAGCATTAAATATAAAGGCATTAAATTCTGTAATGAACAGACACAAAGTGAAAAAAATTCCAACTCTATTCTATTATATTAGTCTATTCTCACAGTGCTATAAAGAACTGCCTAAGACAGACTGGGTAATTTATGAAGAAAACAGGTTTAATTGACTCACAGTTCCACAGCTAGTACAGGAAGCATGACTGAAAGGCCTCAGGAAACTTGCAGTCATGGCAGAAGGCAAAAGGGAAGCAAACATGTCTTACCATCTTGCAGCAGGAGAGAGAGAGAGAGGGGAAAGTACTACACACTTTTAAACAATCAGATCTCAGGAGAACTCTATCAAGAGACAGAACTAGAGGGATGGTGCTAAACTATTTGAAATCACCCCCATTATCCAATTGCCTCCCACCAGGCCCCACCTCCAAAACTTGAGATCACAATTCAATATGAGATTGGGGTGGGGACACATAGCTAAACCACATCAGCTACCTACAAGAAACTAATTTTAGCTTTAAAGATATACATAGGCTGAAAACAAAGATATAGAAAAAGATAATCCATGCAAATGGTAACTAGAAGACAGCCAGGATGCCTATATTTATAAGAAAACAAATAGATTCCATGTTAAAAACTATTGCAAGCGACAAAGAAGGTCATAAACTATGGCAAGAGACATAAAAATAAAAGTGTCATCATCAAGAAGATGCACCAACTGTAAGTATGTATGCACCCAACATTGGAGCAACTAAATATGTAAAATAAATACTGACAAAAATGAAGGGAGAAATAAAGAGCAATATAATTGTTGTGGGAGATATCAATACCATCAGTACCCCACTTTCAATATTAATGAATCATCTTGAAAGAAAATCAATAAAGAAACAGAAGACTTGAACAAAACTCTAGAACAAATGTATCTAACAGACATATACAGAACATTCCATCCAACAGCAGAGTACATTTTCTTTTCAAGAGCATGTGGGACATTCCAGAATACACACTATGTTCGGCCACTAAACCAGTCTTTAAAAGTTAAAGAAGACTGAAAGTATATCAAGTATTTTTTACTAATTACAATGGCATGAAACTAGAAATCAATAGCAAAAGGAGTAAAGTTTATAACAATAAATGCTTACATTAAGATAAAGAAATAGACAACCTAACTATACACCTTTATGCCATTTATTGTTTCTTAATGTAATAACAAGTGCTTTCACTAAGAAAAAGAAATAAACAGCCTAACTTTGTACCTCAAGGAGCTAGAAAAAGGAAAAACAAAGTCAAAAGTTAGCAGACAGAAAAAACAATGATCAGAGTATAAATAAATGAAACAGACTAGAGAAACAACAGAACAAATCAATAAAACTGAGGTTTTTGGAGAAAATACAAAATCAGTAACTTTTAGTTAGACTAAGAAAAAGGAAGATTAAAATAAATAAAATTATAAATGACAAAAGAGACATTGCAGCTGATAGCACTGAAATATAAATGATCATGATTGACTACTATAAATGATTATACACCACCAAATTGGATACCTAGAAAATGGACAAATTATGACAAAGACAGCTTGTGAGGACTGAATAAAAAAGATGCAAAAAATCTGAACAGACCAATAACAAGAGGTTAAATCAGTAATACAAACCTCCCAAAAAAGAAAAACCTGGGACTAGGTGGTGACACTTGGTAAATGAAAAAGATTTAACAATTTTCTCAAACTCTTCCACAAAATTGAAGAGGAGAAAACATTTCTAAAAATTGAAGAGGAGGGGAGGGGTGGGAAGAGAAGAGGAGGAAGAAGGGGAGAGGAGGGAGGACAGAGCAGGAGGGAGAAAGAAGGTGCTAATGCTATCTGTGGGAAAGAGTGACATGATCAAGAGCAATGCCACTCGGGTAGAGGACAGGTGCTCTCAATTTTCCTGAGTATAGGGCTGAATCTTTCTGATAAGCTGGGCTTCCTTTTATCTTTTACTCCTAAAGGACCTGGTATCCCTAGATCCCTCACAAGCCTTCTTGGCCTAGGGTCTCCCTTTATTCCTCGATGTCCCTTTAGCCCGGGCACCCTTTGACCACGTGAGCATGACAGGGAGATTCTACAGAATCCCAGGTGATAAGTGTTACATTAATTGGGAAAATCATCTGTGTTCTTAATATATGGGTAAGTGGGAACATTGTTTTATTACGTTTTCTTCCTAGACTGTTTAACTCAAGGGAGAAAAATGAACTTAACCTCAGAAAAAAAAAAATACACTTCTGAATGATTAAATATACCAATTATAGTTTTAAGCTTTTCTTTTGTTTCTGAATTGGTAGCAAGAAGATCCATTAAAGTGCTGTGCTATTTAAAAAGACATCACTGCTCTTATTTAAAAGTAAGTACATTCAAGTCTCTATTAGAGACACTTAAATATAACGAATATTTTTCAACACACATGAATTTGTTTAAAAAGTTGTTTAGAACTAAGATCCTTCATCATCAGCCAAAGAACTTTTTTTTTTAGGATTAGATTTTTCAGCATATGAAAGCTGTCCAAAATGTCAGGTAGCTATTTGAATCCAGGTCCAGCTTGCAAATTTCCTCTCCAATGCTGTTCCCCACAGACAGTGCTCTTCACTTTAGTTTGTTTTCACTGTGCTTATTCAGGAAATGGCAGATGCTATTGTGAAACTAACTCCTTATTCTAATTGCAGTTTTATACACAGAGCAAAACATAAATCATAAGACCCACTTGAGTTAAGATCTGATATCAGGCAAATTAAACATATCCTTAGGTCATCAGCAAAACAGAAGAACCTAATATTTTACCAATTAGCTTATTAAGGGATCATTTTTATATAATAAAATTCATTGGTTTTTAAGTGTACAATTTGATAAGTTTATAGAAATGTGTATAGTCATATAACCACCTCTACCATCATAATCCATTGTTATCACTTCAGAATGTCTTCTCATGCCCTTGGCAGTAACTGTCCCCTCACAAAAGAATTGATAATGAATACATTATTTTAGTTACATTATAGAAATATCCAAGAGTTATCCATATTAATGCTTTGAATAAAACACTTTTCTTGTGATGTGAAAAACGAATCTAATATTTATATAACTCATTCACATTTTAGAAACTGGTTCATGAAAAGAAGCAAAGAAAATTTAGTATTTTATGTTAAATTTCCTTGGTTATTCTAAAAAAGAATTTTATGATTCTTTTTTCATTATTTTGATAACCAAGTCTTCAAAATAATGTGAAGTGGTTTCATCTAATTTCAAACATTTATCACAATAATCTCAGGTCTCTGCCAGACATTTGCCACTATGAGGCAGTATCATAGGCATTGTCATGACAGTAGCACCATTAAGTTACCACCAGAGGCATAAAGCAGAATATATATATCTATATATAGATATATATATAGATATATATCTATATATCTATATATCTGTATATATCTATAGATATCTATATATCTATAGATATATATATATATCCTGAAATATCTATACTGTCTACTTCATAGCCAGGAATTGTAATAATTTCTCAAGCTGGCTAAATTTCTCAGTTAAGGAAATTGTGATTCTTGAAGCTTTGGCAAACACATTACCTTTTGCCTCTTAAACAAAAAATATATTTCTTCCTAGCTACTCTCCATTTACAATTTCACAGCAAAATGACAGAGATTTAGACTGAATTTGTTCAGTAGTTTTTATCAGTAAGGAACTATTGCACTGAAAGTCTCAAATTCTGACAATTACTCTTTCCATATATACCAAAAAATATTTGTAATCAGGCAAGGCTGGAATGTGTATTATTTGTTACTGTATATTTATTATCTACATTGATGACTGATAGGAAGACAATGGTGTCCAAAACCTACTCTATTTCTGTCTTTTAGAACTCAGAATCTAGAGACGGGAGTTGATGAGTTGAATAGTATTCCTCCAGAACCTCAGAACGTCACCTTACTTGGAAACTGGGTGCTTGCAGATGCAATTCATTAGGATGGGTCATAGTGAATTAAGATGTGTTCTAAATCCAATGACTGGTGTCCTTATAAGAAAGCCATGTGGGCCAGGCATGGTGGCTCAGGTCTGCAATCCCAGCACTCTGGAAGGCCGAGGCAGGCGGATCACAAGGTCAAGAGATGGAGACCACCCTGGCTAACATGGTGAAACCCCATCTCTACTAAAAAATACAAAAATTAGCTGGGTGTGGTGGCCCACACCTGTAGTCCCAGCTACTCGGGAGGCTGAGGCAGGAGAATTGCTTGAACCCAGGAGGAGATTGCAGTGAAACAAGATTGTGCCACTGCACTCCAGCCTGGCACCTGGTGACAGGGTGAGACTCTGTCAGAAAAGAAGAAAGAAAGAAGTAAAGAAAGAGAGAGAGAAAGAAAGAAGAAGGAAGGAAGGAGAAAGAAAGAGAGAAAGAGAGAGAGGGAGGGAAGGAAGAAAGAAAGAA